>JAQBSW010007695.1:0-39113 GCA_029291075.1 Eudiplozoon nipponicum | reverse complement strand
AATCCGTCGCTGCAATTCAGAAGGTAGTTTAGCAAAACCCTTCGACAGTTTTTGATGACTGTCATAATCAGGAAACGGGGAGAAAGCGGAGTCTACGCGCATAAAAATAACTCACTATCTCCATCCCAAACAGGAACATCAATATCTAAAATTGGACCTGACATTTTAACAATCTTACGGGATCTTAAAAGCATAAATTTATAAGCAATATGAAAATGTATATATAAATGTATAAATATATAACGAAACGCTTACCCACAAACAGCTTCCACTGTTGCTTGATATTGTCCAGTACAAAAGGAAAAAACGAACAGAGGCCCCGATGGCCTTTGATGACAATGTATTATTATTTCAACACAGAACAGCGTCACCCCTTCCAAAAATTGAAATTGTCCTGTAGGGAAGACGAACAGAGGCCCCGTTGGCCTTTAGTGCCAATGAATTATTATTTTCAACAGCAAGAATAACACACTGCTTCCAAAATTTGAAATTTTCCTTTAGGGAAGCCGAACAGAGGCCCCGTTGGCCTTTGATGACAATGTATTATTATTTCAACACAGAACAGCGTCACTCCTTCCAAAAATTGAAATTGTCCTGTAGGGAAGACGAACAGAGGCCCCGTTGGCCTTTAGTGCCAATGAATTATTATTTTCAACAGCAAGAATAACACACTGCTTCCAAAATTTGAAATTTTCCTTTAGGGAAGACGAACAGAGGCCCCGTTGGCCTTTAGTGCCAATGAATTATTATTATGCTCACACCACAAATTCACGAATATATGCCCAACAAAAATTCCCAGAAAAAAAAACAGGATCAGGGTAAAGAAAACGCAAATGTTAGTCGATTTATCCCAAACAAATGAAGAAGAAAGTCAATTTATTTATACCAAAAAAAATCAGAAAAATAATCAATATCCTGGCGCGGTCGCCAATTTTGTAAACGCCCCGGCTTCAAGTAAATGCCGTACGACGTTACAAACTCGGTTAAGGTGCTCTGAATAGAGATTAGTTACTGATATGGGGGCCCTTAAGAGGGCCGGGTAATGCGTTCGCTTGAAGTCTTCAGAGTTGAAGATGTCCTAGAGCCTTGGGTGGACTCTGGTTGAGTTTTTGCTCCCGTGGTTGAGCTGTGATCGCGTTGTGTATGGTGTCCTGCAGGTCCTGCACTCAATTGGCTCGTCTCTCCGGTATCCCGCATCAAGATGAGTAGGTATTGACAGCCGACAGAGCGCACACGTATTGACAGCCGACAGAACGCACACGCGTGAAGCAGGTAGAAGGCAAATGCCACAACTGACTTGCATGGTAAATTACCGTGCTTAAATAGCATGCAATATGTGTACTTGCATACTATTGGTTAAACGTGGTTAGACGTGGTTAAACGGCAATTTGCTTTTTTCTCATTGGTGCAACGTAAATAAATTTGAATTTAATTTACGCAATATGTCGGCGATTGATTTGTGTCGTTACAACACTTTCCTCTCTGAAAAAAAGGAAAAAATATTCCTCTCTGCGAGGCTAGATAAGAAATGCATGACAGAGTTCGAACCAAGTTAAGCAAAATATGATGAACCATAAGTGCTGGGCTTAAATATGCTTGTTGGTTGCTTCAACAATGATATGATGCCAGGTAACCACTAGGGATTGCTACACATTTTGTTAGCTCTAGTGGACGGTCATAGCACGTGAGGCAAAATAGAGCAGTGTAAGTATTTGGAGCCGCAGCGTGAAGATTTCTAGGTTAATCGCCTCTGAATTTGCCAGGTTTAAGTTAAAAACCTAAGCAGGTTGGATCGTTGTCAATGTGTTTGTATACGACCAAAGGAGCTAGAGTGCTCGACGTTGTAGTCATGACATTTGTAGAGTGGTCTTTGTGAAATAGATAAAGTTGAGATATGCATTGAAAGTGGCCTGTACCATGATATGAAGCTGATCACTACTTAGTGTTGCTACACGAAAGCGTTAGCTCTAAGTAGCTGGTCATACCAAAATAGGCAGTGTAATGTCATGTTTGGGAAATACATTATAATATAAAAATATATACATTAAAATCAAAGGTAATTGCATAAAAATATGTACACGAACACTGCCTCAGAGATGGCATAATACCAAAGAACTGTTCAAAAATGCTACACAATTGTTAGCTAAGAACAGGTGGTTATGCCACGTGAGACAATTACTAATAATTAACGTAAAGTTAAAAAAAAATTTTATAGTTAAATGTTAATGTTTAAAAAAAAATTAATTACGCGTTATACAAAGCAGGTTGAGATTGTGGGCAGACGGAGCCTGAGACGTGTGTAGAAGGTTGAACGCTCTCAGGATCAGGTGGTTCGATAAACGGTTTTAACCTGTCTATGCTTACTGATGTCGGTGTAGCGCCTTGCATAATGATGAAGTATTTGGGTGTCTGAGTAAAATCGGGTAAGGACCGCGATACTTGGGTTGTAGTGGTGCAACAGCATTATTGTTGCGAACGAGTACTCTTATGCAGCTGTGGAGCTGTGGGTGAACGAAGACTGGACGAGGCGTGTGTCTCGGCTGCTGTTCGGACATGTTACTGAAATGAAGTCGAAGGCGGGTAGCTTCGTCTTGTGGGTCATCTTGTGCCGGTAGTAGACGTGGGAGCTGACTAGGCAGGCGTAGATCCATGCCATATAAGTGTTGTGACGCAGACGTTTTAATGGATTCTCGAGTACGAGAACGCATGGCCAGCAGAACTAAAGGTAGTGCATCGACCCAGTTGCTATTAATGGACGAGGATGCTAAAGCTGCTTTGAGTTCCCTATGCATTCTCTCTACCATGCCATTAGCTTGGGGATGGTAGGCAGTCGTCTGGCGTAAGATGCATCCCATGTACCGCAAGGTGGTTTTGAAACGATCAGATGAGAAGCAAGTGCCTCTGTCCGTGATGACCTCATTGGGAACACCATAATTGGATATCCATGCAGAGATAAAACCGTTAGTTACTACGTCTGCAGAAATGGTGATAAGAGGTAATGCCACAGGCCACCGTGTAAATCTATCGATCATAGTTAGAAGTTAGCTGAAACCTTGAACCTTGTCAGATGAACTATGTCGATGTGGACGATGGCTAGGCGAGAAGTAGACCGAAAATATTGCAACTTAGAACGAGTGTGTCGTGTGATCTTGTTTTTCTGACAAATTGCACATTCTGAGACCCATCGTTTAACATTCTGCCTAAGTCTGTGACCCCAGAAACGATCTGTAAGAAGGCGGACAGTCGTTTCGCTTCCTGGGTGAGAAATTGACTGAATTGAATCGAAAACTTTTCTCCGAAGACTGGTCGGCAGAATTGGTTTGTTGGGCTGCGTACCCGTAAAGTAAACAATTGGTAAGCCTTCCCACAGACGGCATATGAACTTGGTTGGGTGACGGGCTATTGATCTTTGAATGTGAATGTCACCGCGTTGTTCAGTTCGCAGGAGAGTTGGCGTTAGTGCAGGTTCACTGAGTGCCACGGAGTTGACAGTGAATGGTGACGGTGAAGGTGGTTGTAGAGAGACGTCTGGCTTAGACAGGGCATCTGCAATGAAGTTCTGTTTGCCCTTGACGTGAAAGACGTCAAATTGCTATTCGCTTAGACGAAAAGGCTGTCTTTCCACTCTGGCAGGGTACTTGGCGATAGATGAAGTTGCGTTTCGAAGTGCGCTAACTAGTGGTGCATGATCTGTGAAAACAACAAATCTGCTACTGCCAATGATGCTGATAAAATGGCGCACTGCGTCGTGGATGGCGAGAAGTTCTCGCCGAAAGTGTCATACCTCGTTTCTACTGGTTGGAGAGTACGCGAGTAGAAACTGATAGGCTTCCGAACTCCGTCGATCTCTTGTTCGAAAGTGGCTCCAATAGCGAATTCAGAAGCATCTGTCGTGAGTAGTAATGGCTTTTCGAAATCTGGATGCGTTAGCATTGTGGCATTTGCTAACGAGTTGATGGCAAGACGAAGTAATTCCTCGTCTTCGGAAGACCAAGCAATGATGGAATTCTTGCTAAGTCCTTTTCGGTTCCGCAGGTACCTGCACAAAGGATAAAGTTGTTTTGAAAGGCCCGGAAGGAACTTGCGATAATAGTTTAGTACTCCTAGGATTTTCTGCAAATCGCTCAAAGTCCTTGGTGACTTGATATTCTTGATTGAATTCGTCTTGGACGGCAACGGTTGAATACCTTGGGCCGTGATACGATGCCCTAAGAAGTCGACGGATGAAGTTGTAATCTGCGTCTTGTCACAGTTGATCTTGAGTCCGTGGTTGGATAAGCGCGAGAGGACATTTCTTAGATGTTTCGCATGAGATTCTAGATCTGGACTGAATACCATAATGTCATCGAGATATGATATACAATAAGCAGAGTCGTCGCGAAGTATGTTGTCCATGAATCTTTGAAATGTCTGAGTAGCACACATAAGTCCAAAAGGCATGTAAAGGTATTCGAAAAGGCCAAATGGAGTGATGACAGCAGTTTTCTCGATATCCTCTGGTGCTACCGGGATGTGATGGTAGGCTTGCCAAAGGTCAATTACTGAGAAGAAATTGCTGCTGTTGAGTTTTTCAAGTAATGTGTTGATATTTGGAATAGGATATGCATCAGATTTTGTCACTGAATTTAACTTACGGTAGTCTCCACAGGCTCTGTACGATCCGTTTGATTTTGAGACTAAGTGCAGTTGTGACGCCTATGAACTTTTTGATGGTCTGATGATTCCCTCTTTCAAAAGCCTTGAGAATTTTTCTTGGGCAGCTTTCAGCTTAGCAGGAGCCAGTGGTCGCTTCTTGAGTGCAATAGGTTGTCCTTGTGTGGCGATATGATACATCGTGTTGGAGACTCGCAGATCGGATTTGTTAAGATCGAAAAGCGATTTGTATTTTCGAAGAGCTGCTGATATCTCTGCTGAATGATGCACTGGGGTTGGTTGAATGACTTGTAACTCCAAACGCTCAGAGGCAAGTGTCCAAAAGCTTTGTTCAAGTCCGTGGAGGGGTCGATGATCTTTTGATTGGCAAGATCAACAATGAGCCGAAATTTTAGAAGGAAATCAAGGCCTATTATATTATGTGAGACCTTTGCAATGATGAAGTTGTGGGAAAATTCACGTCGTAGACCTATGTTGAGTGTGCGGTATTGGCAGCCATAAGTTGGTAAGGGCTCGCCTGTAGCTGTTGCGAGAAGAACGCCTAGCGACATCTCGGCCATTGAATCACCTTTGAGAACTGAGATTGCCGCACCTGTGTCTACGATGTACTCTTCGCCAGTTTTGAAATCAAGAAGGTGCAGAAGTTCGTTTGGCTGTTTGGCTGGGTCATGCAAACAAGTAGGCTGGTGATAGCGACCGGCATTGTCTGTTTGGTTCTCTATGTGAAAAATTCGGCGTGGACGAAAAGAGTCGACATGGATGACGGATTGTAGTTGGCTTCTTCCCTGTAGCGCCGTTGATGCCGTTGATGTGCAGAAAGTACGGTCTTCTACTTCCTGCGCCAGACGTTTCCCGATACTGATGTACCCTTGTGCCTGCGGTCTGTTGTCCTCTCCGTCAGCTGTGGAAATTGACACTCATTCGGAAATTCTTCTGAACGACAAAGACAAACTTGGCAAGCATAAAAAACTTCTGGTGGTTATAACACCAGTTCTTTGGGGTATATTTATTAAATGATTGCGGAGATCTCGATCGCCGCCTACCATTATAATTTGACTTGGAAACGAATTTTGGTCGAGCATTCCCATGATTTATCTCCGATTTGGTAATGGCCAATCCTTCTAGAACTTTGGCCATGTTCGCCACTGTTCTCTCTAAGGAGGAGATTCTATCATCTTGCGGGGTGAAGAAAAGGATGATGGATTCACTTTGGGTTCCAAAACCCTATATTCTAACTCACATCTCTCAGATAAATCATCTATATAGAGAGTGTTGGGGAGCTGTCTGGCAAAGAGTTTTAATGTTTGGGGAAGATTGTTAATAAAAACAAACTTAGCATCATGGTCAGAAATGTTGGTTTTATACCAACGTTTCCGTAATTCCCTCAGTATTTCGATGGGGCCAAGATTTGGTATATCTAACTGCGCATATTTGTTTATTATCTGCTCAGTTTCCGTGGGTCCAAGCAAGGATTCTACCTCGTTTTGTAGGCCCAAAATAGGATTAGGTAGCTTCCTAATGGCCTCAAGCTTAGGATAAATCCGTCGCTGCAATTCAGAAGGAAGTTTAGCAAAAACCTTTGACAGTTTTTGATGACTGTCATAATCAGGAAACGGGGAGAAAGCGGAGTCTACGCGCATAAAGAATAGTTCACTATCTCCATCCCAAACAGGAACATCAATATCTAAATTGGACCTGACATTTTAACAATCTTACGGGATCTTAAAAGCATAAATTTATAAGCAATATGAAAATGTATATATAAATGTATAAATATATAACGAAACGCTTACACACAAACAGCTTCCACTGTTGCTTGATATTGTCCAGTACAAAAGGAAAAAACGAACAGAGGCCCTGATGGCCTTTGATGACAATGTATTATTATTTCAACACAGAACAGCGTCACTCCTTCCAAAAATTGAAATTGTCCCACAAACAGCTTCCACTGTTGCTTGATATTGTCCAGTACAAAAGGAAAAAACGAACGGAGGCCCCGATGGCCTTTGATGACAATGTATTATTATTTCAACACAGAACAGCGTCACTCCTTCCAAAAATTGAAATTGTCCTGTAGGGAAGACGAACAGAGGCCTCGTTGGCCTTTAGTGCCAATGAATTATTATTTTCAACAGCAAGAATAACACACTGCTTCCAAAATTTGAAATTTTCCTTTAGGGAAGACGAACAGAGGCCCTGTTGGCCTTTAGTGCCAATGAATTATTATTTTCAACAGCAAGAATAACACACTGCTTCCAAAATTTGAAATTTTCCTTTAGGGAAGAAGAACACCACAAATTCACGAATATATACCCAACAGAAAAACAGGATCAGGGTAAAGAAAACGCAAATGTTAGTCGATTTATCCCAAACAAAAGAAGAAAGTCAATTTATTTATACCCAAAAAAAAATCAGATAAATAATCAATATCCTGGCGCGGTCGCCAATTTTGTAAACGCCCCGGCTTCAAGTTAATGCCGTACGACGTTACAAACTCGGTTAAGGTGCTCTGAATAGAGATTAGTTACTGATATGGGGCCCTTAAGAGGGCCGGGTAATGCGTTCTCTTGAAGTCTTCAGCGTTGAAGATGTCCTAGAGCCTTGGGTGGACTCTGGTTGATTTGTTGCTCCCGTGGTTGAGCTGTGATCGTGTTGTGGATGGTGTCCTGCAGGTCCTGCACTCAATTGGCTCGTCTCTCCGGTATCCCGCAACAAGATGAGTAGATACTGACAGCCGACAGAGCGCACATGTATTGACAACCGACAGAACGCACACGCGTGAAGCAGGTAGAAGGCAAATGCCACAACTGACTTGCATGGTAAATTACCGTGCTTAAATATTGGTTAAACGTGGTTAAACGTGGTTAAACGGCAATTTGCTTTTTTCTCATTGGTGCAACGTAAATAAATTTGAATTTAATTTACGCAATATGTCGGCGATTGATTTGTGTCGTTACAGTCCTAACCAGCCTTGTTGAATGTCTGTAGCAACACCGTGATGGCTGGCCAACGCAGAAATCTGATTATTAGATGAAATATGACTGGATGCACTGTAACAAGAAGAATGGCGCGATTCACGACCAGCCTAATGAGTGCTACAGCTCGATAAACACAAGTAGGACAGACAGCGTAGAAGCACAGAAGACAAGAACAATCGCAGGTAGTGAGAAGAGCAGAATATGTTGCGTGGTAATTGCATCGCACTCATATAGATGCGAAGTAGCACGTGACTGCTTCTCGGAAGGTTACGCGTTCTTATTTGTCCAGCGTGTACAATTGTAACGACACAAATCAATCGCCGACATATTGCGTAAATTAAATTCAAATTTATTTACGTTGCACCAACGAGAAAAAAGCAAAATTGCCGTTTAACCACGTTTAACCACGTTTAACCAATAGTATGCAAGTACACATATTGCATGCTATTTAAGCACGGTAATTTACCATGCAAGTCAGTTGGTCGTATCTACGTTCTGCCTCGTGTTACACATGTGCGTGTCTGTCGGCTGTCAATACCTACGCTGGATATTGATTTGTTTCACCAACAATTGGTAACATTCGTGACTCACCGTGTTGCACTTCAGCCAGCAAGACGAGCCAATTAATGCAGAACTTCAACCAAGTTGTCCACACATGATAACAACAGCAGGAACCACAACCAGAGTCCACCCAAGGAACAGAACATCAACTTATATATATATAACTTACGCGAACGCCGCCAAGGCCCTCTTAAGGGCCCCCATATCAGTAACTAATCTCTAGTCAGAGCCCATTAACCGAGTTTTTAACGTCGTACGGCATTTACTTGAAGCCGGGGCGTTTACACAATTTCAATTTTATTTATGAAAAAATGTCAGAAAATTAAATTCAGCCTTTTCGAAATTTAGTTTAGTGTGACGTATGACTATGCAACGCTCTAGCTAAAGCATCTTGCGACGATATTTTAAAGCAACCAGAAAATTTACTACTAAATGTGGTCCTTATTTGGGCCGGAAACAGTTTTACTGGTTAAGCTTTGATGAATGACAGTGACAAAGTGTAAGTGGATTTCCAGAAGTTCTCTAGATACTTGCTATGTGTGTCCTGATTGTATAGTAGAAAACTACTAGTAGACGCACATAAACCAGTAGATTAAACGAAGCAGGATGTGCCTATAGCTGTTCGAAGACCTAGATAATTCTTGTAGATGGTCTACACCAAAATTTAAAATGTTATCAAACATATAAATCCAATTAATAAATGAATCTATGACGATGTTTCGGATGCGCAAAACAGGAGGCTAAGCGTAAATGACAGCTAGCTGGCTTTACGTTACCGCGAGGCAACGCAATCAAATAAGACAAAAGATGTAAGCACTCCGTACTGCAAAAAGGCGACAAATGTTGCAGACAATGAAATAATCAGAGCGTGGTGTGGAGGAAATGTGTATAGTTTATATGAATATTAGAATAGAAGAGAATAGAATAGAATAACTTTCTTTGGATTCAAACCATACATGTTCCATCAAATAATAAAATTGGAAGATGTACAATATAAAAAAATTATCACACCACATAAAAATGTGCGATTAGTCTCATGTAGATAAGTAAATCTCACTAGTTGAACTGTACAATATATCAATATCAGAAAAGTCGGCTGAAAAGAATAACAGATTCATCATCAAAAATAGGAAAAATTAAGGTATAATTCGTCTGGAACATTAAGCAAAAAAATGAGAACCATGACTAGCAATTGATTGTATGTATTGCTGACTAACATGATGATATAATGCATAACATTTCAATTTTAATAATACAAAACTTGGAAATAAATATCTCAAGAAATATTGTTTCCTATTACAATTATCCTTGTCTTTTATTCAACCATGAGAAAGTATTATCCTAATCAAAATAAAAAATATAAGCAGGATTGTAGACTTTTTCTAGTTCAGAAGATAAAAATTTAAAAGACATCTTAGATGGAGGCATTTCTCTAAGCCCCTTTGGACAAAACCTTTTTTAATGGATTCCAAGTAGCGACAGCATATTCTGGTATCGTTCTAATCCATATTATATACATTTTAATTTTTATGTCATTCGATAAGATATTTTGATTTATTAGTGTCCATCTTTTCTTGGCACTGCCTACTACCCTTTCAATATATCTCTCAACAGAAGCAGTACATTGAATAGTTATGCCTAAATCCTTTATTTCTTGCATAAGTTTAATTTCCAACACATAATTAATCTCAGCATCATGAAAATAAACTTATTTAAAGTCTGTTCTGTTACCTATTTTTAAAGCTCTCGTCTTTTTATTGTTTATTCTCATCCCTAGCGTAATCAAATATCTACTTAAATCATACAAATCTAATGTCACATTATTTTTGGAGAATTCGACATTTTTTGGATCAATTGGAAAGATTATTTTTAAATCATCAGCGAATTTGCAAACTCGACCGTTAAGGATCTTAGTTTCCAAATGTGCAAATACGATTTTAAATAAAATTGGCCCCAAACTTGATCCCTGTGGAATTCCACTTGTTACTCTTTTCGATTTTGATATCAAATCGTTTACTTGAATACTCATTCTTCGATTATATAAATAGTATTTAAGTAATCTAAAAATATTCGGATCAATATTCAATAAATTAATCGCATTCAAAATAGCATCAAAAGATATAGAGTCAAAAGCTTTTGAGATATCTATAAATACAATTAATGCATCTAACTTATTCTCATCTAATGTAATTACATGTTTCCATATAGAAAGCATATTAGTAGTTGTCGATCTATCTTTCGTAAAGCCATGTTGACATAGATCAAAATCAGCCGGCAACATACGTTCTAAATGATCTAGTATCAATCGTTCTATTATCTTCAAAAACGAAGGGATAATAGAGATTAATCTATAATCACTGGCGCACGTTGGCTTACTTGCTTTTGGCAACGGTTTAGCTACTATCGTTAGTATATCGATTGGTAATTTCCCATTCTTCAAAATTCTATTTATAAAGTTGCAGAGCGCATTCATAAAATTTAAAGGTAATTGAAGCAGGTTATCAATCGAAATACCAAAGTGATCTTTTTGTATTTTTGATTTTAATTTTAACATTAATTTTATCAAAGCATCATTGTCAATAATAGGTCCTAGTTCCTGGTCTCCCGAAGGATCAGGTGGTTCCATGAAATTTCTTTCATTCTGTGGATTACATATCAAATTGCCAAATACTTCATTCAATTCACAGAGAAATTCATACTCAGTTTTATCCACAGGTAATATAAGCTTTAACGTTTCCTTATATTTACCGTAATCTGTGAGGAGTTTGTATCCTAGTCTAGGATTACTTTTTTTTTGGCCAAAATAATTCGGTCTGATCTTTAACGGATTATCAGCAGTGATGAGTTAATTTCTTTATCAATCAACTCTAACCTCATTTGTTTAATACTATTGATAAGACTACACTTCATTATATTATCTCGTTTAATTCTTAGCTTACATAATTTCCTATTGATTCGTTTCGGTATAATATCCGTAAACGTAGATGCCTGAAATATAACAGATAATAACGATGAAACAGAAGAAACAAATTCGTCAGTGTTCATGATATAAAAACTTTCATAATCAATCAGTATGCTTAACTCTCTAAAAAGATTCCAGTTGATTCTGGAACATTGCACATGTGCATTTTCAAAATTAAGTTTCTGTGTTTTGCTACTCAAGATGTTCCATTGTAAAATAATTTGTTTGTGATCCAATTCTTTGAAATAGTTTACAGCATCATAAATCTGTGATTTCATCCTTTCAATTTCTAAGTATACATGATCTAAGCATTGCGAACCTCTAGTTGATTCATTTATAATCTACTTGAGATCATGGTTATAAAAAGTTGATTATTTCACAGTCATGTAACTTATTAAAATCACCTACCACCACATTATAGCCATGACAGTCAAAAATAGATTGAAAAGTATTGTTAAATTTTTGATCTTCATATATAGTAGTTTCGGGGACTTTTGCGAGATTAAATATTCCCTACATTGGTTTGGTAGCGGCTGTGGAGATCCGTGCACATGATTAATCCCGATGGGTGATGAGAACAGACTTATGCGAATGATCACAAGTGTTTTGTAAATAATACTGCGTATGAAATCATAATTAGTCCAAATTGACTGTGCTCTAGACGGCAATAAAATTAAATTTTAACACAAATGAATGTCTTAAACACCAGTCACAGTCAAACTAAATTGTCCATGCAATAGACGGTAGCAAAATGAACGCTGTTTATAAATTTGCATTTTAAAAGATCCATTTTTGTTCTCAGTGCTGTCCTTCTTGTTGTGGATTTGAACGCATTTTTCTTGTGCGGGACAATTGATAACACTCATAGCTTCATTTTCAGATGATGTAATTTTTGGCCTCAATTGATGGGTTCTCACTTGTCCCTTCTTCTTTAAGCCATCAATTAGCTGATTGTCTGAAAATGACGTTGGAACAAGATTTTCCATTGTTCTTTTTCCAAATTTTCGAACCCGAATTTCCAGGTTCATCTTCAGGGTCGACACAATACGCACAGGAGTAAAACACAACTTGTGGCAAATGTGGTATCCTCATTCAAGACAGATATATTTATATTTATTTTAATTCCAAATGTATTTTTAATTGTCTTCCTAATATCCGGTCTTCATACCTAGTCTCTAATACTCAAATGTATACAAAAAACTTAGCCTTGTCCCCCTCCGCGCACACAACCACCTATAAACATGTGTATTTTACTAAAGTGACATTTTATTGAATAACTATAAGCACACCTAATGGATTGACATACACGCCAATCCATGATGTTTATATTTTAATTTCTGTTCCGGACGCATAGAAAGATCAACAAAATTTTGATTTCAATCCTGCAGTAATCCACACATGCCCCCAGTTTACCTAATCCCATCCAGCTTGCAATCGGTTATAGACCGAGAGAGAGGTTAATAAAACTGTTGAAAGAATGTATAGTATTATTATCGTTTTGACCGAATACGGAGTCTACACTAACTAAATCGCCTCTCAACCAAATACACAATAATACTCATATCCTGTATAAATTAGTTTCTTCATCAAAATATCTGTGTCGAAATCATGTATATACCTATATAATAAATTAGTAATATTTTATATCTATATATATATATTTAAATTTTATTTACTTAATTATAATTATATATATATATATATATACTAACTCACTTCTTATAAAAACATCCATTTATATATAATTCAACACGCTATATAATATGTATATATAGATAAGCATGTAAGTAACTCACTATATATTATGTATATATAGATAAGCATGTAAGCATCCATGTGGGTTCTTCCTACATCTTTAATATATATCTATATATCCATCATATATATATATACATATATACGTGTATACACCATATATATATAATATGAATATCATACAAGCAACACTGTGAGTCCCTCAACGGATAAATTATATCAATCAAAACGCTTTTGATAATAATCTCCTACATATATCTTGTGAATATCTAAATAAGCATTTAAGCAACCATGTGAGTTCACCCCACATCCTAAATGAATATTTAGAATCCTTCATATATATATATATATGTATATATATATATGTCTCTGCGTAATATGTATGTATATATAACTATATACTTATTTATAATTATATATAACCACATCTTATAAAAACATCCATTTATATATACGTCCACACGTTGTATCTACGCATATATAGATAAGCATATAAGCAACCATGTAGGTTCTTCCCACATCTATTATAAATATCTATATATCCATATTATATATACACGTGTTTACACCATATACAATATGAATATCATATAAGCAACACTGTGAATCTTTCAACGGATAAATTATATCAGTCAAGAAGTTTCTTTTTTGTTAATATTTATATATCAAAGTTTATATATAGTCATATATTTATGTATATATATATATATGTATATACCTATCTATAAGCAATTAAATGGGTTCGTTGAACCTACAATTCGCCCTAAGTGTATAGTATATTTACGTTTAAATATAATATATATATATATCTACACGTCTACACCTCATATATATATATATATATATAAATATACATAATGTCTATATCAATCCACATAAGCAACCATGTGAGACCTTCTCACCTTATATATTAAATCTAAATATTCTTCTACATATATATTTTGAATATCTAAATAAGCATTTAAGCAACCACGTGAGTTCCTCCACATCTTATATGAATATTTAGAATCATTCATATATATGTATCTGCGTAATATGTATATAAATATAGATACATATATCTGTTAAGTATATTTAGATAAACATATAAGCAACAACGTGAGTTTCTCTCACATCTTATATAAATCGAAATGTTCATCATATATATATATATATATATATATATATATATATATATATATATATATATATATAAAACTGTAGCCAAATTACCTCTTTCTAACTCCATCTAATTTTTCCCCTTATTTTATCTCAGATGCATAGTCGCGGTCTCTTATTGGGATTTATTGTTAGATCTGATTCCTCCAATCTACGTTTCTTTCCATTCGAGAAGGCTTCATTAAATATTGGGCCTAATGATTTTTCTACACATGTCATATTCATTACGTTCATTCCTGATTTTATTTCAATTGATTCTCTAATCAACCTGGTTAATCTATTTCGGTTACATAGTGCAATCCGTTTACAGCCATCCCAGTTTATCCGATGACCTGTCTCCATTGAGTGCCTGGCTAGATCTGATCTATGACTATGTCTGTATTTGCATGCAGTCTTATGTTCACCTCTACGTACCTTTATTGGACGCATGGTTTCACCTATATACCTAAGATTTCAATCTTTACAAGGTATCTCATAAACCCCTGATGTGTTGAGCGGTTCTATTTTTTCTTTCTGATTCGGTAACTTATTGCCTATTGTAACTGATTTTCTTAACACTGTTCTTATGTTGTATTTCGTTGCTAATATCCTAATCTTTCTACTTAATTTGGAGTCTGGTATAACCAGAGTTCTGTGCTTATCTTCATTCTGATTATCTAAATCTTTTGCCCGTTTCTCCTGGGTTATTCTTCTATTAAATCGCAATAATGTCTCCTTTATGATTTTCTCAGTTAATTTTTCCGGATAACCATTTATCCTGAATATTTCTTTTAATTTCATCAGTTCTTTGTCCCTATATTTTAAATCCACTATTTTAAGACTTCTAATTGTCATAGATTTTAGAATGCCTATTTTCATCCCAAACGGGTGATTAGAGCAATAATTCAGGAGGATACCAGAATAAGTATCCTTCCTGTAAATATCTTTCTCTAATGTCTGACCCATTCGTTTTAATTTTACATCTAGAAACGATAATTCTTCTTTGTTTTCTTTTTCCAAAGTGAATTTTACCTCTCCCAGTTGGTTAGCTAAATACAGAAAATTCTCCAACTCCTTGTCCCCGTGATTCCAAATTAGGAAGATGTCATCTATGAATCTTAAATATAAACTTGGTTTGAGCGGAGATCTAAGTAGGAGATTTTTTTCTAAATAATGCATATAGATATTAGCGACTGGGACTAATAATGGTTGTCCCATAGGAACACCTTTAACTTGAAGGTAGAATTCATTTCTAAATAATGAGTATGTAGAGGACATACAAATTTTAAACATTTCCATAATACTACTTAACATCATTTTACTCCCTTCTAGTATTTCAGGGTATTCCGTTAGGCAACGTTGGACACACTCTAATGCAACCTGTACCGGAATGTTCGTATACATAGATACCACATCCAGGCTTGCCAGTTTATCATTCTCTAATAATTTATATTTACTAATAATGTCAGTAAAGTGATAAGTATTCTTTAAATACAGACATAGTCATAGATCAGATCTAGCCAGGCACTCAATGGAGACAGGTCACCAGATAAACTGGGAGGGCTGTAAACAGATTGCACTATGTAACCGAAATAGATTAACAAGGTTGATTAGAGAATCAATTGAAATAAAATCTGGAATGAACGTAATGAATATGACATGTGTAGAAAAATCATTAGGCCCAATATTTAATGAAGCCTTCCCGAATGGAAAGAAACGTAGATTGGAAGAATCAGAGCTAACAATAAATCCCAATAAGAGACCGCGACTATGCATCTGAGATAAAATAAGGGGAAAAATTAGGATGGAGTTAGAAAGAGGTAATTTGGTTACAGTTATATATATATATATATATATATATATATATATATATATATATATGATGAACATTTCGATTTATATAAGATGTGAGAGAAACTCACGTTGTTGCTTATATGTTTATCTAAATATACTTAACAGATATATGTATCTATATTTATATACATATTACGCAGATATATATATATATATATATGTATATATATATATATGAATGATTCTGAATATTCATATAAGATGTGGGGGGAACTCACGTGGTTGCTTAAATGCTTATTTAGATATTCAAAATATATATGTAGAAGAATATTTAGATTTAATATATAAGGTGAGAAGGTCTCACATGGTTGCTTATGTGGATTGATATAGACATTATGTATATTTATATATACATATGTATATATATGAGGTATAGACGTGTAGATTTATATATGTGTATATTTGATGTAAATATACTATACACTTAGGGCGAATTGTAGGTTCAACGAACCCATTTAATTGCATACAGATATATATATATATGTATACATATATATGCATAAATATATGACTATATATAAACTTTGATATGTAAATATTAACAAAAAACTTCTTGACTGATATAATTTATCCGTTGAAAGATTCACAGTGTTGCTTATATGATATTCATATTGTATATGGTGTAAACACGTGTATATATAATATGGATATATAGATATTGTATTAAATAATTGTATTAGAATTAACTTATATTATATATTTTTGATTCACGGCGCGCGGTTTGAAATGGCTCCGATTTTGTCGCATACCGATCTTGAGAAAATCGTTTCGGACCTTCAGAACTCTGTGAAGGCGCTGAAGGATGAGAATAATCGTATTAAGAATAGAATGTCAAAACTGGAAACAGACGTTGATGCGTATACGGCAAAATTGGAATTAGCGGAAAAGAAAAATGAATCTTTAAGCGCGCAAATTGTTGAATTGACTGAAGTGTTGCATACGAAATTAGATAAATTAAAGACTGATGTTCAGCCATGGGTTGAGTTGGCTGAAATAACAGTGGAAAATGACACACCAATCAAGAATAAAATATCAGGCGAAGAAATAATAAACATATTAGCGAATGAAGTATCAGCGCGGATTAGCAAACAAGAACAGCTAATTTTATTTAATCTTGATGAAAATGCTGATGTGAAAGATGTCGAGAAATTAAACGTCCTGATCAAGGATGAGACGCATGCTGACATCGCTAAATGTTTTAGAGTTGGAAAAAGATCCCATCGTCCAAGACCGGTGGTTATAAAGTTATCAAAGAGGCCAACAAATATGCAGATCGAGGCCATCAATAAAAGGAAAGGTGAGAATCCGAGTTTTCATAGCATATTTATTGGACGTGACAAAACATTACTCCATCGAAAGTTGGCAAAAGCAAAAAAGCTAAAGAACAACCAGGAGCGGAAGCCATCTACTTCTGACCACGATATTATAAGGAATTTATCAAGAGAAGATACAAAAACAAAAAACGATGTATCGTTACTAAATGTTGTGGACAGCGGGGGGAGAGGAAGCATGGCCTCGAAGCCCGGGAAACGAATAGTAAAGAAGCCAACAAGGTTGAATCAGTAAAAGTCGATACTTGTTTAGATAAGTCGCTTTCTACATTTACTTTATTTTATGCTAACTTTCGAAGTGTTAAGAATAAGAACTTTTTGCTGTGTAATTTTATAATAAGTAACGATTTCGATTTTATAATATTATCTGAAACCTGGCTTAACAAGGATATTAAAAACCATGAATTTGATATTCCTCACTATTCTTTATTCAGAAAGGACAGATCGCTGGATAAAAGAGGTGGAGGAGTACTCATTTATAGTAAATCTGTATTTAAGGCGAAAATTTTACATACTAGTGATGATAATGCTATCATTGATTTCTTATCTATACAATTTGATAATCTGATCTTAACAGCGGTTTACAGACCGCCGTATGCTACTTTATTTGATGATCAAACATTTACCAATTCTTTTCAATCTATCTTTGACTGCCATGGCTATAATGTAGTGGTAGGTGACTTTAATAAGTTACAGGACTGTGAAATAACCAATTTTTTTCTAACCATGATCTCAAGCAGATTATAAATGAATCAACTAGAGGTTCGCAATGCTTAGATCATGTATACTTAGAAATTGAAATGGTGAAATCGCACAGTTATGATGTTGTCAATTATTTCAAAGAATTGGATCACAAACAAATTATTTTACAATGGAACATCTTGAGTGGCATAACACAGAAACTAAGTTTTGAAAATGCACACGTGCACTGTTCCAGAATCAACTGGAATCTTTTTAGAGAATTAAGCTTATCGATTGATTATGAGAGTTTTTATTTCTTGAATACTGATGAATTTGTTTCTTCTGTTTCATCGTTATTATCTATTTTATTTCAGGCATCTACGTTTACGGACATTATACCGAAACGAATTAATAGGAAATTGTGTAAACTAAGAATTAAACGAGATAATATAATGAAGTGTAGTCTTATTAATAATATTAAACAAATGAGGTTAGATTCCATTGATGACGGAATTAATTCATCACCGCTAATAATTCGTCAAAGATCAGAACGAATTATTTTGGCCAAAATGAAGAGTAATCCTAGATTAGGATTCAAACTCCTCCCAGATTACAGTAAATACAAGGAAAAGTTAAAGCTGTAACGACACAAATCAATCGCCGACATATTGCGTAAATTAAATTCAAATTTATTTACGTTGCACCAATGAGAAAAAAGCAAATTGCCGTTTAACCACGTTCTAACCACGCTTAACCAATAGTATGCAAGTACACATATTGCATGCTATTTAAGCACGGTAATTTACCATGCAAGTCAGTTGTGGCATTTGCCTTCTACCTGCTTCACGCGTGTGCGTTCTGTCGGTTGTCAATACGTGTGCGCTCTGTCGGCTGTCAATACCTACTCATCCTGTTGCGGGATACCGGAGAGACGAGCCAATTGAGTGCAGGACCTGCAGGACACCATCCACAACGCGATCACAGCTCAACCACGGGAGCAAAAACTCAACCAGAGTCCACCCAAGGCTCTAGGACATCTTCAACTCTGAAGACTTCAGGCGAACGCATTACCCGGCCCTCTTAAGGGCCCCCATATCAGTAACTAATCTCTATTCAGAGCACCTTAACCGAGTTTGTAACGTCGTACGGCATTTACTTGAAGCCGGGGCGTTTACAAAATTGGCGACCGCGCCAGGATATTGATTATTTTTCTGATTTTTTTTGGGTATAAATAAATTGACTTTCTTCTTCATTTGTTTGGGATAAATCGACTAACATTTGCGTTTTCTTTACCCTGATCCTGGTTTTTCTGGGAATTTTGTTGGGCATATATTCGTGAATTTGTGGTGTGAGTATAATAATAATTCATTGGCACTAAAGGCCAACGGGGCCTCTGTTCGTCTTCCCTAAAGGAAAATTTCAAATTTTGGAAGCAGTGTGTTATTCTTGCTGTTGAAAATAATAATTCATTGGCACTAAAGGCCAACGGAGCCTCTGTTCGTCTTCCCTAAAGGAAAATTTCAAATTTTGGAAGCAGTGTGTTATTCTTGCTGTTGAAAATAATAATTCATTGGCACTAAAGAGCCAACGGGCCTCTGTTCGTCTTCCCTACAGGACAATTTCAATTTTTGGAAGGAGTGACGCTGTTCTGTGTTGAAATAATAATACATTGTCATCAAAGGCCAACGGGGCCTCTGTTCGTTTTTTTCCTTTTGTACTGGACAATATCAAGCAACAGTGGAAGCTGTTTGTGGGTAAGCGTTTCGTTATATATTTATACATTTATATATACATTTTCATATTGCTTATAAATTTATGCTTTTAAGATCCCGTAAGATTGTTAAAATGTCAGGTCCAATTTTAGATATTGATGTTCCTGTTTGGGATGGAGATAGTGAGTTATTTTTTATGCGCGTAGACTCCGCTTTCTCCCCGTTTCCTGATTATGACAGTCATCAAAAACTGTCAAAGGTTTTGCTAAACTACCTTCTGAATTGCAGCGACGGATTTATCCTAAGCTTGAGGCCATTAGGAAGCTACCTAATCCCATTTTGGGCCTACAAAACGAGGTAGAATCCTTGCTTGGACCCACGGAAACTGAGCAGATAATAAACAAATATGCGCAGTTAGATATGCCAAATCTTGGCCCCATAGAAATACTGAGGGAATTACGGAAACGTTGGTATAAAACCAACATTTCTGACCATGAGGCTAAGGTTGTTTTTATTAACAATCTTCCCCAAACATTAAAACTCTTTGCCAGACAGCTCCCCAACACTCTCTCTATAGATGACTTATCTGAGAGATGTGAGTTAGAATATAGGGTTTTGGAACCCAAAGTGAATCCATCATCCTTTTCTTCACCCCCGCAAGATGATAGAATCTCCTCCTTAGAGAGAACAGTGGCGAACATGGCCAAAGTTCTAGAAGGATTGGCCATTACCAAATCGGAGATAAATCATGTGAATGCTCGACCAAAATTCGTTTCCAAGTCAAATTATAATGGTAGGCGGCGATCGAGATCTCCGCAATCATTTAATAAATATGCCCTAAAGAACTGGTGTTATAACCACCAGAAGTTTTTTTATGCTTGCCAAGTTTGTCTTTGTCGTTCCGAAGAATTTCCGAATGAGTGTCAATTTCCACAGCTGACGGAGAGGACAACAGACCGCAGGCACAAGGGTGCATCAGTATCGGGAAACGTCTGGCGCAGGAAGTAGAAGACCGTACTTTCTGCACATCAACGGCATCAACGGCGCTACAGGGAAGAAGCCAACTACAATCCGACATCCCTGTCGACTCTTTTCGTCCACGCCGAATTTTTCACATAGAGAACCAAACAGACAATGCCGGTCGCAATCACCAGCCTACTTGTTTGCATGACCCGGCCAAACAGCCAAACGAACTTCTGCACCTTCTTGATTTCAAAACTGGCGAAGAGTACATCGTAGACACAGGTGCGGCAGTCTCAGTTCTCAAAGGTGATTCAATGGCCGAGATGTCGCTAGGCGTTCTTCTCGCAACAGCTACAGGCGAGCCCATACCAACTTATGGCTGCCAATACCGCACACTCAACATAGGTCTACGACGTGAATTTTCCCACAACTTCATCATTGCCAAGGTCTCACATAATATAATAGGCCTTGATTTCCTTCTAAAATTTCGGCTCATTGTTGATCTTGCCAATCAAAAGATCATCGACCCCTCCACCGGACTTGAACAAAGCTTTTGGACACTTGCCTCCGAGCGTTTGGAGTTACAGGTCATTCAACCAACCCCAGTGCATCATTCAGCAGAGATATCAGCAGCTCTTCGAAAATACAAATCGCTTTTCGATCTTAACAAATCCGATCTACGAGTCTCCAACACGATGCATCATATCGTCACAGAAGGACAACCTATTGCACTCAAGAAGCGACCACTGGCTCCTGCTAAGCTGAAAGCTGCCCAAGAAGAATTCTCAAGGCTTTTGGAAGAGGGAATCATCAGACCATCGAAAAGTTCATGGGCGTCACCACTGCACTTAGTCTCAAAATCAAACGGATCGTACAGAGCCTGTGGAGACTACCGTAAGCTAAATTCAGTGACAAAATCTGATGCATATCCTATTCCAAATATCAACACATTACTTGAAAACTCAACGGCAGCAATTTCTTCTCAGTGATTGACCTCAGACAAGCGTACCATCACATACCGGTAGCACCGGAGGATATCGAGAAAACTGCAGTCATCACTCCATTTGGCCTTTTCGAATATCTTTACATGCCTTTTGGACTTAAGTGTGCTACACAGACATTTCAAAGATTCATGAACAACATACTTCGCGACGACTCTGCTTATTGTATGTCATATCTCGATGACATTATGGTATTCAGTCCAGATCTAGAATCTCATGCGAAACATCTACGAAATGTCCTCTCACACTTATCCAACCACGGACTCAAGATCAACTGTGACAAGACGCAGATTGCAACTTCATCCGTCGACTTCTTAGGGCATCGTATCACGGCCCAAGGTATTCAACCGTTGCCGTCAAAGACGAATTCAATCAAGAATATCAAGTCACCAAGGACTTTCAGCGATTTGCAGAAAATCCTGGGAGTACTAAACTATTATCGCAAGTTCCTTCCAGGCCTTTCAAAACAACTTTATCCTTTGTGCAGGCACCTGCGGAACCGAAAAGGACTTAGCAAGAATTCCATCATTGCTTGGTCATCCGAAGACGAGGAATTACTTCGACTTGCCATCAACTCGTTAGCAAATGCCACAATGCTAACGAATCCAGATTTCGAAAAGCCATTTCTACTCACGACAGATGCTTCTGAATTCGCTATTGGAGCCACTTTGGAACAAGAGATCGACGGAGTTCGGAAGCCTATCAGTTTCTACTCGCGTACTCTCCAACCAGTAGAAACGAGGTACGACACTTTCGGCCGAGAACTTCTCGCCATCCACGACGCAGTGCGCCATTTTGTCAGCATCATTGGCAGTAGCAGATTTGTTGTTTTCACAGATCATGCACCACTAGTTAGCGCACTTCGAAACGCAACTTCATCTATCGCCAAGTACCCTGCCAGAGTGGAAAGACAGCTTTCTCGTCTAAGCGAATGGCAATTTGACGTCTTTCACGTCAAGGGCAAACAGAACTTCATTGCAGATGCCCTGTCTAGGCCAGACGTCTCTCTACAACCACCTTCGCCGTCACCATTCACTGTCAACTCCGTGGCACTCAGTGAACCTGCACTAACGCCAACTCTCCTGCGAACTGAACAACGCGGTGACATTCACATTCAAAGATCAATAGCCCGTCACCCAACCAAGTTCATATGCCGTCTGTGGGAAGGCTTACCAATTGTTTACTTCACGGGTACGCAGCCCAACAAGCCAGTTCTGCCGACCAGCCTTCAGAGAAAGGTTTTCGATTCAATTCACTCAATTTCTCACCCAGGAAGCCAAGCGACTGTCCGACTTCTTACAGATCGTTTTTGGGGTCACAGACTTAGGCAGAATGTTAAACGATGGGTCTCAGAGTGTGCAATTTGTCAGAAAAACAAGATCACACGACACACTCGTTCTAGGTTGCAACATTTTCGGTCTACTTCTCGCCTAGCCATCGTCCACATCGACATAGTTCATCTGACAAAGGTTCAAGGTTTCAGCTACCTTCTAACTATGATCGATAGATTTACACGGTGGCCTGCGGCATTACCTCTTGGCACCATTTCTGCAGACGAAGTAACTAACGGTTTTATCTCTGCATGGATATCCAATTACGGTGTTCCCAATGAGGTCATCATGGACAGAGGCACTTGCTTCTCATCTGATCGTTTCAAAACCACCTTGCGGTACATGGGATGCATCTTACGCCAGACGACTGCCTACCATCCCCAAGCTAATGGCATGGTAGAGAGAATGCATAGGGAACTCAAAGCAGCTTTAGCATCCTCGTCCATTAATGGCAACTGGGTCGATGCACTACCTTTAGTTCTGCTGGCCATGCGTTCTCGTACTCGAGAATCCATTAAAACGTCTGCGTCACAACTCTTGTATGGCATGGATCTACGCCTGCCTAGTCAGCTCCCACGTCTACTACCGGCAGAAGATGACCCACAAAACGAAGCTACCCGCCTTCGACTTCATTTCGGTAACATGTCCGAACAGCAGCCGAGACACACGCCTCGTCCAGTCTTCGTTCACCCACAGCTCCACAGCTGCAAGAGAGTACTCGTTCGCAACAATAATGCTGTTGCACCACTACAACCCAAGTATCGCGGTCCTTACCCGATTTTACTCAAACAGCCAAAATACTTCATCATTATGCAAGGCGCTACACCGACATCAGTAAGCATAGACAGGTTGAAACCGTTTATCGAACCACCTGATCCTGAGAGCGTTCAACCTTCTACACACGTCTCAGGCTCCGTCTGCCCACAATCTCAACCTGCTTTGTATAACGCGTAATTAATTTTTTTTAAACATTAACATTTAACTATAAATTTTTTTTAACCTTACGTTAATTTTAGTATTTGTCTCACGTGGCATAACCAGCTGTTCTTAGCTAACAATTGTGTAGCATTTTTGAACAGTTCTTTGGTATTATGCCATCTCTGAGGCAATGTTCGTGTACATATTTTTATGCAATTACCTTTGATTTTAATGTATATATTTTTACATTATAATGTATTTCTCACACATGACATTACACTGCCTATTTTGGTATGACCAGCTACTTAGAGCTAACGCTTTCGTGTAGCAACACTAAGTAGTGATCAGCTTCATATCATGGTACAGGCCACTTTCAATGCATATCTCAACTTTATCTATTTCACAAAGACCACTCTACAAATGTCATGACCACAACGTCGAGCACTCTAGCTCCTTTGGTCGTATACAAACACATTGACAACGATCCAACCTGCTTAGGTTTTAACTTAAACCTGGCAAATTCAGAGGCGATTTGCCTCGAAATCTTCACGCTGCGGCTCCAAAAACTTACACTGCTCTATTTTGCCTCACGTGCTATGACCGTCCACTAGAGCTAACAATTTGTGTAGCAATTCCTAGTGGTTACCCGGCATCATATCATTGTTGAAGCAACCAACAAGCATATTTAAGCCCAGCACTTATGGTTCATCATATTTTTGTTTAACTTGGTTCGAACTCTGTCATGCATTTCTTATCTAGCCTCGCAGAGAGGAATATTTTTTCTTTTTTTTCAGAGAGGAAAGTGTTGTAACGACACAAATCAATCGCCGACATATTGCGTAAATTAAATTCAAATTTATTTACGTTGCACCAATGAGAAAAAAGCAAATTGCCGTTTAACCACGTCTAACCACGTTTAACCTATAGTATGCAAGTACACATATTGCATGCTATTTAAGCACGGTAATTTACCATGCAAGTCAGTTGTGGCATTTGCCTTCTACCTGCTTCACGCGTGTGCGTTCTGTCGGCTGTCAATACGTGTGCGCTCTGTCGGCTGTCAATACCTACTCATCTTGTTGCGGGATACCGGAGAGACGAGCCAATTGAGTGCAGGACCTGCAGGACACCATCCACAACGCGATCACAGCTCAACCACGGGAGCAAAAACTCAACCAGAGTCCACCCAAGGCTCTAGGACATCTTCAACTCTGAAGAGTTCAGGCGAACGCATTACCCGGCCCTCTTAAGGGCCCCCATATCAGTAACTAATCTCTATTCAGAGCACCTTAACCGAGTTTGTAACGTCGTACGGCATTTACTTGAAGCCGGGGCGTTTACAAAGCTTATACTAGCTGTGGATAAAACTGAGTATGGATTTCTCTGTGAATTGGAGGAAGTATTTGGCAATTTGATATGCAATCCACAGAATGAAATAAATTTTATAGAACTATGTGACCCTTTGGGAGACCAAGAACCAGGAATTGTTATTGACAGTGATGAATTGATAAAATTGCTGTTAAAAATCAAATAAAAAAACAAAAAGATCACCTTGGTATTTCGATTGATAATCTGCTTCAATTACCCTTAACATTTAGGAATGTGCTCTGCAACTTTATAAATAGAATTTTGAAGAATGGGAAATTACCAATCGATATACTAACGATAGTAGCTAAGCCGTTGCCAAAAGTAAGTAAGCCAACGTGCGCCAGTGATTATAGATTAATCTCTATTATCCCTTCGTTTTTGAAGATAATAGAACGATTGATACTAGATCATTTAGAACGTATGTTGCCGTCTGATTTTGATATATGTCAACATGGCTTTACGAAAGATAGATCGACAACTACTAATATGCTTTCTATGTGGAAACATGTAATTACATTAGATGAGAATAAGATAGATGCATTAATTGTATTTATAGATATCTCAAAAGCTTTTGACTCTATATCATTTGATGCTATTTTGAATGCGATTAGTTTGTTGAATATTGATCCGAATATTTTTAGATTACTTAAATACTATTTATATAATCGAAGAATGAGTATTCAATTAAACGATTTGATATCAAAATCGAAAAGAGTAACAAGTGGAATTACACAGGGATCAAGTTTGGGGCCAATTTTATTTAAAATCGTATTTGCACATTTGGAAACTAAGATCCTTAACGGTCGAGTTAGTAAATTCGCTGATTATTTAAAAATAATCTTTCCAATTGATCCAAAAAATGTCGAATTCTCCAAAAATAATGTGACATTAGATTTGTATGATTTAAGTAGATATTTGATTACGCTAGGGATGAGAATAAACAATAAAAAGACGAGAGCTTTAAAAATAGGTAACAGAACAGACTTTAAATAAGTTTATTTTCATGATGCTGAGATTAATTATGTGTTGGAAATTAAACTTATGCCAGAAATAAAGGATTTAGGCATAACTATTCAATGTACTGCTTCTGTTGAGAGATATATTAAAAGGGTAGTAGGCAGTGCCAAGAAAAGATGGACACTAATAAATCAAAATATCTTATCGAATGACGTAAAGCTTATATTACCTGTGGATAAAACTGAGTATGAATTTCTCTGTGAATTGAATGAAGTATTTGGCAATTTGATATGTAATCCACAGAATGAAAGAAATTTCATGGAACCACCTGATCCTTCGGGAGACCAGGAACCAGGAGCTCGTTATTGACAGTGATGCATTGATAAAATAATTGTTAAAAATCAAATCAAAAAAACAAAAAGATCACCTTGGTATTTCGATTGATAACCTGCTTCAATTACCCTTAACTTTTATGAATGCGCTCTGCAACTTTATAAATAGAATTTTGAAGAATGGGAAATTACCAATCGATATACTATCGATAGTATCTAAACCGTTGCCAAAAGCAAGTAAACCAACGTGCGCCAGTAATTAAAGATTAATCTCTATTATCCCTTCGTTTTTGAAGATAATAGAACGATTGATACTAGATCATTTAGAACGTATGTTGCCGTCTGATTTTGATATATTTCAACATGGCTTTACGAAAGATAGGTCGACAACTACTAATATGCTTTCTATATGGAAACATGTAATTACATTAGATGTAAATAAGATACATGCATTAATTGTACTTTTAGATATCTCAAAGGGTTTTGACTCTATATCATTTGATGCTATTTTGAATGCGATTAATTTATTGAATATTGATCCGCTCAGCTCCTAATCCCCGGGCAAATTTCGCTATCGTCAAACACCAATTGCTGCAAAAGCCCAAAACCTCGTTTATCAACTTCTCTCAGTCAGGCGACCCCTGCTCCGCCAATGATTATCTGACTCACCTTCTCGACTCCTTTTCCACTCCCACTCCACCTGTTAAGATTTTAGACAACTGAGACACCGAGAACCTACGCTGTCTCTGCGGCTTCCGTCGCCCAAGCAATTAAAGACATTAAATCTAAACACCAAATTGATCAATATGTTGTCTTGGTCAGTATGATTGCCCTTCTAGGCTGGAACGTCTTCTCTCTGATTGCAGATGTTATTATTCATTGTCTCGAAAGCACCTATCGTCCCCCGGACTGGCTGAATTCGACGATCTGTCCTATTCCTAAAAATGGCACTTCTTCGATCTCATCATTTAAAGATCTACGCCCCATTACTTTCGTCCTTTCTTTCACCAAAATCTTTGACAGGATCTTATACAATCTAATCTACCACTCCATTAAGTCTCATGTAAACTTCTATCTCCTCGATGATCAACATGGCTTTTTGAATGGCCGCTCCTCTTCCACCAACTTAGTTAGTGTTCTCGATCATTGCTACTCCTCCTTCTCTAAAGGGCTTCAGTGCACCCTCCTATTCCTGGATATATCCAAGGCTTTTGACTCGCTGTCATTTTCAGCAATCGAATCCGCCTTACTGAGATGCGGTATCTGCAGCAACGTTCTCAATCTTATTAGTTACTATCTTCGAAACCGATATGCGACAGTAAAAGTTGGCAGTAGTCACTCGAGGCCAGCCCAAATCCGATCCGGTGTTCCCCAGGGCTCCGTACTTGGTCCCATTCTCTTCAACCTTACGCTCGCGCACATACAGGTTGATAGACAACCTTTTCAAACTGTTCAAATATGCGGATGACATGGTTATCGTATTCAGCAACTCCAAAAAATCCAACCCCTCCTTATCCCTTATATCGGAGCTCCTATCCTCGCTCCACTCGCAGCTCAGCAGAATCGGCCTCAAACTAAATCCCACCAAAACTCGCCTAATGAAACTCTCCTCTGATCCATTCTGCTCTATCCCGGTTGCCAACTACCCCCTTGATATAGAAATAATAGATTCAGCCAAACATCTTGGCATTCACTTCTCAAAATCCCTAGACTTCTCCCTACACCATACACACTCTTCTCAAAAGCCACTGATGTCTTCAACGCTCTTCCCACAGACATAAAGCTCCTACCCCAGCACGAATTCAAAAAGGCATCCCATCATTACTTCTTGAATAAACTTCTTTGTGATACGACCGATTGGAAACGAAACTGGTTCCTTCTCAATCCATAACATTTACTTCACCCCAGGCTATCCTCTTTACTAACTTCGGAGGGCGAAATCCAACAGGCAGCCATCTAATCTTCCACTTTACCTCTCTGGTCTTATTCTTTTCTTCTAGATTCACTAATACCACCTCTCAGCCCATTCCTGACCCCATTATATCCACGTTTTGCTCATCCAACTCTTTTCTTTCTTGTTTCAGCGGAGGACCGGAAACCCAACAGCCCTACCGATCCACCAACGGTTCGCTTCGGACTTCGACTCTCCCTGGTCTTCTTTCAATCACAATCACGTTCTACGGATGCCTGCGATCCCTGCAAGACTCGCTCGCCTCAAACCTGCTGATTCCATCCATGTCCATGCTTTGCCCCATCAATTCAATCGTCACGACAATGGACTCCATCGGTCGACGTCTACATCCGGGCCGCCATCTTTTCATCTTCATCTTTGTTTTCGATCTCACATTCACCTTGAAGCTCTGATACTTCATGGACTATCTCCAATTGATCTTGTCTAGTCAAATGGAACTTCGTTTATATTTATTTTTCACCAGATTGAACTATCTTGATGTTAACGATAACTTTTCCCCTCCCCAACCCCTCCCCCTGCTATTAAATACTTTGCTAGTCACAATTCCACTCACCTCCACATATCCTACCCTTGATTTGCTATTTCAATGATTGGGCCAGTTGGCCTTTGATGCCAAATAAATGTATTATTATTATTATTAATGAGTATTCAAATAAACGATTTGATATCAAATTCAAAAAGGGTAACAAGTGGAATTCCACAGGGATCAAGTTTGGGGCCAATTTTATTTAAAATCGTATTTGCACATTTGGAAACTAAGATCCTTAACGGTCGAGTTTGCAAATTCGCTGATGATTTAAAAATAATCTTTCCAATTGATCCAAAAATGTCGAATTCTCCAAAAATAATGTGACATTAGATTTGTATGATTTAAGTAGATATTTGATTACACTAGGGCTGAGAATAAACAATAAAAAGACGAGAGCTTTAAAAATAGGTAACAGAACAGACTTTCATTATGTTTATTTTCATGATGCTGTGATTAATGATGTGTTTGAGATTAAAATTATGCAAGAAATAAAGGATTTAGGCATAACTATTCAATGTACTGCTTCTGCTGAGAGACATATTGAAAGGATAGTAGGCAGTGCCAAGAAAAGATGGGCACTAATAAATCGAAATATCTTATCGAATGACATAAAACTTAAAATGTATATAATATGGATTAGACCGATACTAGAATATGCTGCCGCTACTTGAAATCCATTAAAAAAGGGTTTGTCCAATAAGATAGAAGCTGTACAAAGAAAAGTTGTGAAACAAATTAGTCCTATCTCCTGCACTATATACGTCACTAGATTACAGTTTGTATCACTGCAAACTTTATGGTTTCGGAGGATATGCTATTGCATAAAAGTTATCCATTTGAACCAGTGGACTGGTGTCTATATGAATCCAATAAGAAAGAGTCATGAAGTTGGAACTAGATCTGGACATTTGGCAATATCTCCTCCTTTGGTGGGGAATGTTGCGAGCAAGTTATTCTCTTTTCGAAAATCTACAAAATTTATAACCAATTGCCCAAGGGGCTTAGAGAAACGCCTCCATCTAAGATGTCTTTTAAATTTTTATCTACTGAACTAGAAAAAGTCTACAATCCTGCTGATATTTTTTATTTTGATTATGATAATACTTTCTAATGGTTGAATAAAAGACAAGGATAATTGTTATAGGAAACAATATTTCTTGAGATTTTTATTTCCAAGTTTTGTATTATTAAAATTGAAATGTTATGCATTATATCATCATGTTAGTCAACAATACATACAATCAATTGCTAGTCATAGTTCTCATTTTTTTGCATAATGTTACACTCGAATTATACCTTAATTTTTCCTATTTATGATGATGAATCTATTATTCTTTACAGCCGAACTTTCTGATATTGATATATTGTACAGTACAACTAGTGAGATTTACTTATCTACATGAGACTAATTGCACATTTTTATGTGATGTGATAACTTTTTTATATTGTACATTTTCCAATTTTATTATTTGATGGAACATGTGTGGTTTGAATCCAAATAAAGATATTCTATTCTATTCTATTCTTTAAGTATCTGGTCATATCACATATGGGAAATGCGAGCTCAAATGTGAGCCACACGTTGTAAAATTACGGTGTGTAAAAATAATATCATCAAATCAGACGTTAAAAATAAATAAAAGTAGTATACACAAACAAACAATGGTGTAATGTTGTTCAAAGTAAAACGTGCTCTTCAAGATTTTGTAGTTTTTTGTGCGGCAGGGATTTCTCTGTGATTTGAGCACCAGATGTCGAAGCAGATGTGCTTAGTTTCGAGCCCTGTCTGCGGAATATTTTGGCAAGTACGTGATGAGTTCCCAATATAGACAAAACCGGTCTACTAGATGAATTGTCTTTTCTACACCATACAATTCTTAGTTTATACTGACATATGTAAGTAATTAATGTGGCAGAAACTTACATTAAGATCGCAACCTTGATTATAGTAATTTTTATTCCCGCCCGTGCAACCAAATTTTTATTAAATTATATAAATGTTAATTTCAATACCACTATCAGTTGTAGTGTGGTGTCTGATCAATAATTACAGATTGGGGATGGTTAGTTTAAACTATGGTCTAAATGAATGCCATATGAGCTCCAACTAAAAGAAAAAGAAACCAATCAAGTTAAATTAGTTAGCATATAATTGAAAATAATGTGTAGTGTGCGGCAAGGTGGCTCAGTGTTTTGAGTGCCAGATTCGGAAGCAGATGTGCCAAGGTTCGAGCTCTGTTCATGGCAAATTCTGGTTAGTACGTTTTGCGTTCCCAAAAAGGTCGAAACCGGTCTACTTGATAAATTGCCTTTCTACACTATAAAATTCTTAGTTTATACTGGCAGATGTAATTAATTAATGAGTCAGGTGCTTATATCATGATCGCAACCTTGATTATAATAATAGTATCTACGTATGAACACGTGTTACTTCATCGAATCCTGAAACTCTGGCCTTGGTCACTATCAAACATCACATTTCGCGGTAGTTATGACATCATTCAAATTAATGCATTATATTTAGTTATTATGGGCGTGCTTGTGGTTTCCAATAATTCTCTAATTTTAAAGTATATCGGGTTTCATTTTATTTTTATTTTTAGATTCTCGGAATTTCTTGTATGATTTCATCTCTAGTATTTAGCTGAAATTTTTTTTTGGAATTTGCCTTCAGTTATCAAGGATTTCCTCCTAGCTCACACGCTTTTCCCGTTTCTTGTCTGATTTCATCTCTATGAGCCGTCTGGAATTTACTTACACATTTTTTTGGAATTTGCCTTCAGTTATCAAGGATTTATTCCTAGCTCACCCGATTTTCCCGTTTATTATTGACATTTTAATACCTATTCTTCTTTTTCTCTCATTAATACCCATTCTATTCCTCTCTTTTATCGTAATCTACGCAATATTTGCTCCTCTACCTCACTCCACCATGAACCAGATTTCAACGCCAGACAAGTACGGCATTTACTTGAAGCTAGGGCGTTTACAGTTCTTAGCAGTTACAGAGTTGTAAACGCCCCGGCTTCAAGTAAATGCCGTACGACGTTAAAAACTCGGTTAAGATGCTCTGGATATAGATATTGTTATGATAGGGGGGACCTTAACAGGGCCTGGTCGTGCGTTCTCCGGAATTATTGCGTGTGAAGATTTCACGGTAAATTGCCTCTGAATTTGCCAGGTTTAAGTTAAAACCTAAGCAAGTTGGATCGTCGTCAATGTGTTTGTATACGACCAAAGGAGCTAGAGTGCTCGACGTTGTGGTCATGACATTTGTAGAGTGGTCTTTGTGAAATAGATAAAGTTGAGATATGCATTGAAGGTGGCCTGTACCATGATATGAAGCTGATCACTACTTAGTGTTGCTACACGAAAGCGTTAGCTCTAAGTAGCTGGTCATACCAAAATAGACAGTGTGATGTCATGTGTGAGAAATACATTATAATGTAAAAATATATACATTAAAATCAAAGGTAACTGCATAAAAATATGTACACAAACATTGCCTCAGAGATGGCATAATACCAAAGAACTGTTCAAAAATGCCACACAATTGTTAGTTAAGAACAGCTGGTTATGCCACGTGAGACAAATGCGAAAAATAACGTAATGTTAAAAAAATTTGGATACGTAATGTTAATGTTAAAAAAAAATCAATTACGCGTTATACAAAGCAGGCTATTGAGATTGTGGGCAGACGGAGCCTGAGACGTGTGTAGAAGGTTGAACGCTCTCAGGATCAGGCGGTTCGATAAACGGTTTCAACCTGTCTATGCTTACTGATGTCGGTGTAGCGCCTTGCATAATAATGAAGTATTTTGGTTGTCTGAGCAAAATCGGGTAAGGACCGCGATACTTTGGTTATAATGGTGCAACAGCATTGTCGTTGCGAACGAGTATTCTCTTGCAGCTGTGGAGCTGTGGGTGAACGAAGTCTGGACGAGGCGTATGTCTCGCCTGCTGTTCAGACATATTACCGAAATGAAATCAAAGGCGGGTAGCTTCATCTTGTGGGTCATCTTGTGCCGGTAGTAGACGTGGGAGCTGACTAGGCAGGCGTAGATCCATGCCATACAAGAGTTGTGACGCAGAAGTTTTAATGGATTCACGAGTACGGGAACGCATGGCAAGCAGAACTAAAGGTAGTGCATCGACCCAGTTGCCATTAATGGACGAGGATGCTAAAGCAGCTTTGAGTTCCCTATGCGTTCTCTCTACCATGCCATTAGCTTGGGGATGGTAGGCAGTCGTCTGGCGTAAGATGCATCCCATGTACCGCAAAGTGGTTTTGAAACGATCAGATGAGAAGCAAGTGCCTCTGTCCGTGATGACCTCATTGGGAACACCATAATTGGATATCCATGCAGAGATAAAACCGTTAGTTACTTCGTCTGCAGAAATGGTGCCAAGAGGTAATGCCGCAGGCCACCGTGTAAATCTATCGATCATAGTTAGAAGGTAGCTGAAACCTTGAACCTTTGTCAGATGAACTATGTCGATGTGGACGATGGCGAGGCAAGAAGTAGTTCGAAAATGCTGCAACATAGAACTGGTGTGTCGTGTGATCTTGTTTTTCTGACAAATAGCACACTCGGAGACCCATCGTTTAACGTTCTGCCTAAGTCTGTGACCCCAGAAACATTCTGTAAGAAGTCGGACAGTCGCTTGGCTTCCTGGGTGAGAAATTGAGTGAATTGAATCGGAAACTTTTCTCTGAAGGCTGGTCGGCAGAACTGGCTTGTTGGGCTGCTTACCCGTGAAATAAACAATTGGTAAGCCTTCCCACAGACGGCATATGAACTTGGTTGGGTGACGGGCTATTGATCTTTGAATGTGAATGTCACTGCGTTGTTCAGTTCGCAGGAGAGTTGGCGTTAGTGCAGGTTCACTGAGTGCCACGGAGTTGACAGTGAATGGTGACAGCGAAGGTGGTTGTAGAGAGACGTCTGGCCTAGACAGGGCATCTGCAATGAAGTTCTGTTTGCCCTTGACGTGAAAGACGTCAAATTGCCATTCGCTTAGACGAGAAAGCTGTCTTTCCACTCTGGCAAGGTACTTGGCGATAGATGAAGTTGCGTTTCGAAGTGCGCTAACGAGTGGTGCATGATCTTTGAAAACAACAAATCTGCTACTGCCAATGATGCTGATAAAATGGCGCACTGCGTCGTGGATGGCTAGAAGTTCTCGGCCGAAAGTGTCGTACCTCGTTTCTACTGGTTGGAGAGTACGCGAGTAGAAACTGATAGGCTTCCGAACTCCGTCGATCTCTTGTTCTAACGTGGCTCCAATAGCGAATTCAGAAGCATCTGTCGTGAGTAGAAATGGCTTTTCGAAATCTGGATGCGTTAGCATTGTGGCATTTGCTAACGAGTTGATGGCGAGTCGAAGTAATTCCTCGTCTTCGGATGACCAAGCAATGATGAAATTCTTGCTAAGTCCTTTTCGGTTCCGCAGGTGCCTGCACAAAGGATAAAGTTGTTTTAAAAGGCCCGGAAGGAACTTGCGATAATAGTTTAATACTCCCAGGATTTTCTGCAACTCGCTAACAGTCCTCGGTGACTTGATATTCTTGATTGAATTCATCTTTGACGGCAACGGTTGAATACCTTGGGCCGTGATACGATGCCCTAAGAAGTCCACGGATGTAGTTGCAATCTGAGTCTTGTCACAGTTGATCTTGAGTCCGTGGTTGGATAAGCGTGAGAGGACATTTCGTAGATGTTTCGCATGAGATTCCAGATCTGGACTGAATACCATAATATCATCGAGATATGACATACAATAAGCAGAGTCGTCGCGAAGTATGTTGTCCATGAATCTTTGAAATGTCTGTGTAGCACACTTAAGTCCAAAAGGCATGTAAAGATATTCTAAAAAGCCAAATGGAGTGATGACTGCAGTTTTCTCGATATCCTCTGGTGCTACCGGGATGTGATGTAAGGCTTGTCTGAAGTCAATCACTGAGAAGAAATTGTTGCCGTCGAGTTTTTCAAGTAAAGTTTTGATATTTAGAATAGGATATGCATCAGATTTTGTCACTGAATTTAGTTTACGGTAGTCTCCGCAGGCCCTGTGCGATCCGTTTGATTTAGAGACTAAGTGCCGTGGTGACGCCCATGAACTTTTCGATGGTCTGAAGATTCCCTCTTCCAAAATCCTTGAGAATTCTTCTTTGGCAGCTTTCAGCTTAGCAGGGGCCAGTGGTTGCTTCTTTGGTGCAATAGGTTGTCCTTCTGTAACGATATGATGCATCGTGTTGGAGACTCGTAGCTCTGATTTGTTGAGACCAAAAAGCGACTTGAACTTTTGAAGAGCTGCTGATATCTCTGTTGAATGATGCACTGGGGTTGGCTGAATGACCTGTAACTCCAAACGCTCGGAGGCAAGCGTCCAAAAACTTTGCTCAATTCCGCTGGAGGGGTCGATGTTTTTTTGTTTAGCAAGATCAACAATGAGCCGAAATTTTAGAAGGAAATCAAGGCCTATTATATTATGTGAGACCTTGGCAATGATGAAGTTGTGGGAAAATTCACGTCGTACACCTATGTTGAGTGTGCGGTACCGGCAGCTATAAGTTAGTATGGGCTCGCCTGTAGCTGTTGCGAGAAAAACGCCTAGCGACATCTCGGCCATTGAATCACCCTTAAGAACTGAGACTGCTGCACCTGTGTCTACGATGAACTCTTCGCCAGTTTTGAAATCAAGAAGGTGCAGAAGCTCGTTGGGCTGTTTAGCCGGGTCATGCAAACAAGTAGGCTGGTGATTGCGACCGGCGTTGTCCGTTTGGTTCTCTATGTAAAAAATTCGGCGTGGACGAAAAGAGTCGACAGGGATGTCGGATTGTAGTTGGCTTCTTCCCTGTAGCGCCGTTGATGCCGTTGATGCGCAGAAAGTACGGTCTTCTACTTCCTGCGCCAGACGTTTCCCGATACTGATGCACCTTTGTGCCTGTGGTCTGTTGTCCTTTCCGTCAGCTGTGGAAATTGGCACTCATTCGGAAATTCTTCGGAATGACAAAGACAAACTTGGCAAGCATAAAAAAACTTCTGGTGGTTATAACACCAGTTCTTTGGGGCATATTTATTAAAGGATTGCGGAGATCTCGATCGCCGCATACCGTTATAATTGGGCTTAGGAACGAATTTGGGTCGAGCATTCACTTGATTTAGCTCGGCTTTGGTAATGGCCAATCCTTCTAGAACTTTAGTCATGTTCGCCACTGTCCTCTCTAAAGAGGAGAGTCTATCAACTTGCGGAGGGGAAGAAAAGGATGATGGATTTACTCTGGGTTCCAAAACCCTATATTCTAACTCACATCTCTCAGATAAGTCATCTATAGAGAGAGTGTTGGGAAGTTGTCTGGCAAAGAGTTTTAATGTTTGTGGAAGATTGTTAATACAAACAACCTTAGCGTCATGGTTAGAAATGTTGCTTTTATACCAACGTTTCCGTAATTTCCTCAAAATTTCGATGGGGCCAAGGTTTGGCATGTGTAACTGCGCATATTTGTTTATTATCTGCTCAGTTTCTGTGGGCCCAAGCAAGGATCCTATTTCGTTTTGTAGGCCCAAAATGGGATTAGGTAGCTTCCTAATGGCCTCAAGCTTAGGATAAATCCGTCGCTGCAATTCAGAAGGTAGTTTAGCAAAAACCTTCGACAGTTTTTGATGACTGTCATAATCAGGAAACCGGGAGAAAGCGGAGTCTACGCGCATAAAGAATAGTTCGCTATCTCCATCCCAAACAGGAACATCAATATCTAAAATTGGACCTGACATTCTAACAATCTTACGGGATCTTAAATGCATAAATTTATAAGCAATATGAAAATGTATAAATATACTTTAACGAAACGCTTACCCACAAACAGCTTCCACAGTTGAATGAGCGCAGAACAAAACACGTCACAGTAACTGCTTCCAAAAATTGAAATTATCCGCAATTGAGCCTGTCGAGTACGTACGGTGCAGTTTTGTACGTAGGAAAGTTGAACAGAGGGCCTGTTGGCCTTTGATGCCAATGTATTATTATTATTATACCCCCAAAAAAATTCACCAGAAATCCACGAATATATACCCAACAAAATTCCCAGAAGACCACCATCAATGTAAAGAAAATGCAAATGTTAATCTATTTTTATCCCAAATAAATGTAAAAGAAAGTCAATTTTATTTATACCAAAATAACAGAACAATACTCAATATCCTGGCGCGATCGCCAATTTTGTAAACGCTTCAAGTAAATGCCGTACGACGTTACAAACTTGGTTAAGGTGCTCTGGATATAGATATTGTTATGATGGGAGGGCCCTTAACAGGGCCTGGTCGTACGTTTTCCGGAATTATTCCGTGTGAAGATGTCCTAGAGCCTTGGGTTGACACTGGCTGTGGTTCCTTCTGTTGTTGCGTTGTAATAATGATGTGGAAAACTTCGTTGAAGTTCTGCATTGATTGGCTCATCTCACTAGTTGTACCGCAACAAGATGAGTCACGGATGTGCCAATTGTTGGTATAAATAAATCCAACAAGCAGCGTAAGTATTGACAGCCGGCAGCACGCACACGCGTAACGCAAAGCAGAAGGCAAATGCGACAACTCACTTGCATGGTAAATTGCCGTGCTGAAATACCGTGTCATGGTAATATATGTCTACTTGTGTAGAGGTCCTTAGGTCACTACCATAAGGGGGTCTCTTGGATGCCAGGCCCGGAAAATCCATATATGCGGAATGATCATCTATCTTGGAACACTTAAGTTCCTCTGAACTATCTCTTAAGCTACAATCCTTAAGTCCGCTAGCCAACTGCTCTGTATCCTCAGTATTTAATAAACCAGACATGATATTATTAAATTACTTGTAATTTATATATTATATTAATTAAGTAAGCTTACCCGGATACGCTGATGTCCACAAATTACTGAACTGGAATGATTGAGACCTTAAAACAAGTATTAACTTAAAATACCCAAAGCAAATTTGTGGTCCTTTTCGCTGATAATTAAAAACAACCAAATGACGAGAAGATTACAAAGTTTTATACGCAAAGGATCGGAGATGGAACCACGCAGTGTCCCGCTTATGCAATTCAGAAACTCAAATCAAAAACTCTCTCATTTTCTTCCACAAGACATGTCCATAACTTCGACAATATGAACAAAATAACTTCCAAAAAATTTTACAATATTTTTCAAAAATTACAATATTGTTTTAAGAAACCAGCGATAACATCAAATGTCCAAAATAAAAATTGATTTATTTTTATATGAGGTTAATTTCTGTCCGATAATTAATCTAACCTCTACATACACCCTCATGTTTAAGATGATTAACCATACATGATGTAGTCTTCATTCTTCGGTTTCTTGATGACTCTTCCAGACCGAGTTTCAACAAGTTGTGCTGGTACTTCACCAGATTTCATATTCATATCGCATTGTTCTTGATTCTCAGTTGTCTTGGTTTTAATCTTTACTTCTTTACCATATTTATTCGACTCTTCATTTTTCTCACCAATTTCTGAGTCACATCTCGCCTCAACTTCTGGGTACTTCGGTGAATACTGTTCCTCAGTCTCCTCCTCCGTCCAAATAAACTGTGGAATACAGCGATCCAGTGTTACACATTCTACAGTGCCATTTACTTCTATAAATGCATTTTTCTCAGTCATATGATTGACTTTATATGGCCCCTTATAGAATGGAGTCAGACAATTCTGTCTGTTTTCGTTAGTTATATATACATGCGATGCCAGCTTTAAATCTGAAGATACATAGCATTTGGACTTTGGACTTCTAGTTTTGGTTGGAGCTAAACGACTCATTTTATCTCTCAATGCTCCAACAAACCAATCTACTGAACTAGAGGCCCAATCGAGACAACTTGGAGCTTCTATTAGAATATCTCCAGGTAACCTCAGTGGCTCTCCATAAACAAGTTCTGCTATGGATGTTCCTAACTGAACTCTGTATCTGTTTCGCATTGCCAACAAAACTATGGGCAAATCATGTATCCAACTGGATCCACCGGTGCAGCGTAATGCAGCCTTCAGCTCCCTGTGCAGTCTCTCAACCATCCCATTGGCTCTGGGATTATAAGCACATGTGTGTCTTACTTCTATC
>JAQBSW010007694.1:0-39116 GCA_029291075.1 Eudiplozoon nipponicum | reverse complement strand
TTTTACTCAAGGTAATCGAATAGGTTAAGAACATGTAATTTAGAATTACATTATCAATATTATATGTCACACATGAACTTTCGCCATTTTAAGAATTTTTGTTTTTTAAATTAAGCGGTAAATCGGGTTTGACAGTATACATTTATTATAAGGGAGGTATATAAAAGGAAGTTAAATAAAATCAATTTGTATTTTGCGAGAACGCAAGTCCAAGATAATATCTGGTACTTTATGTAATCAATTATCATTGGAAAGCAAGGAAAATAAGGTTGGATCAAACACATACCATATTCAACAACAAATAGGAAACGGAAAACGTAAACGTCGAGAAACGCACAAAAGCATATACGGACGAACAAAATAATTCGCCGGGTTAAATTAATATAATGTGAGGACTTTATATGTTTATTTGCTGAGGATAAAGGTTGTTGTATAAAACAGACTCCGTAATGCGGTTATATTTCATAATTTGTTATAAAGAAAATCTGGAATTTCGCATGATTTCGAGCGTAAATTGTATAACAAATATTGTCCATTTATTTTGGAATCTTCCTCCCTTATATCATCTGTGCGTGGGAAAACATGATATTGAATTTGCTAGTTTAGTAATCATCGGTTTTGGTCTACATAATGCAATGAGCATCTATTGTAATTTTACAAATAACACCGTTTGACTATACGATTTCAAACTTGATACATACACAAAGATTAAATAGCACACATTTAAATAGTGACGCATTGTCCGAACTATTTACTCGAAGAATTTTAGGAAAACACATTGACTTTTCGATTGCTTTGTACACAATTGATGTGTGTTTATACAATTATAAATCTAGCAAGCTTAAATGTAAAGGGTAAGCGCCATGAAATCAAACTATCAAACATAATAATTCCTCATTTTTAATTGATTATGCCAACGTAATCATGCAAAAAGGGATACTCAATTATTTTGAAAAACAATGTTTGAAATAATGCAATAAATTGTATATTTGATTTTTTAGTCTATTCATCCTAAAGAAACTTCAAGCAGGACATTTTTTTAAACTATTCGTTAACCCGAACTACAACACTAATTAGTTGACGAACTCATTTATCCAAAAGAACCGATTCATTAGATCAGAAATTAGTTCTCTGTAAAGTGTTAAAATGAATAAATATAGTATTGTCGGAAAATGCTTCGTTGCTTGATATATTTAGAACCAACATAAGCTTAACTTGGCATCGGAAGACAGTAACTTAATTTTCGATGTATATTATAGAAATTTTGCATATGCCATACAGGACTGCCAGAAAGAAATCGGAACCGGAATTAAGATTTTGCCTATTATTGAGGCCATTTCTAAACGCCCCGAAATGAAATAACGCGGTAGGAAACGTGGCTTATGTAAACCATACATTTAGCTTCCAAAACATACAAAAATGGAACATTACTTGTCAATTCATAAAAAAAAGAAATTTTAAAATTTCTCTGATCAACGATTATTCGCGGAATATCTCGCCATTCGGTTAAGATAAAACATAAGCGTAATTTCTAAGATATATATATATATATATATATATATATATATATATATATATATGCGTGTGTGTGTGTGTGCGTATATATATATATCAATAAGTTCCTAACACCTAAGAAAAAACAATTGATCATAATAAAAATTCTGCCATATGTTACCAAATACGATTACTATTTAGTTACTTAAAAAGAAATATATTCAAATAAGTTGTGCAAAGTTAATTTTGATCTACTAATACTTTTAAGATGTATAAGCCCCATTTGTTATAATTTATTCTAAAGTCTTTTTAAATTATGCCTAATACTCGAGTAAAATACAAGTATTGAATCTAATATGACATAACATAGATTAATTTTGATGCATGTTTACTAATTTGATAAGCTTTGAATATTATATTTATATAATATTATATCGAAAATTTGTGTTTCTAAATAAAACTGACAGGCCACTTATGATTGATGTCTTACATCCTTTAGCAATTCTAGTAATATATCAAAATATATTTAGCTTATTCTTCATCATTCTCTGTTCTTCCTCACATTATTGATTCAAATGTTGCCATCGATTTTGAATGAGTTATCTATACCTTAATTATATATGCTGTGGTATTTTCAATGAGTGAAATAATCTTTGTAAATAAAAACTCATAACGAGAGATTTTATAAATGCATAAGTATAAGGAATTTGACAATTTTTTTACCTATGTTCTCTCAATATAACTCCAAAGGCTTGTTACCAAAATCGTATTTAAAACTGACCACAATTTTTTTGGATAATATTTATTTATTCATTAGATTTAAATTTGATGATTGTCTTTCGTATATTTTTTGTTACATTTTTATATTTCAAAAATATTACAAAACACGCATTACTAATTTATATTCATCCCATTAAATAAAATATTTTTTGGAAAGTCACAACATACTTTTCCAATTTGTAGTTGTACTTTTTATTAATATGTACAAAGTGATATTTTACAATATATATGAAATGACAAGTTCATGAACTACAGGAAAGAAATATTAAATTGTTTTACTGTTGCAGGTTAAAAGGACAAAATTTCTTATTTCCTCTCTCCTAGGAAAATAGAAGACGGACTAAATTTAATGTAAATGAACACGAGAGGAATATTTGGGTCAGAATAATTATAAACATAATAATTTTAGTTAAAAAATGTATAAATTACATAAAAACGTGTATTCAGAAACATTTTGAAATCGGACTTAAAAGCAAAATTGCAATATAACTGCAGCTATCTAGCTATTGAGCTTGTCTTAATAATAACAAAAATACTTATTTTACTTGGTAATTGTTTGTAAAAACAAATTATTCCGTTGTTGATATGCGGGATCGCTCAATTCTAAACCCAAATACACCCGAGCACATAGTGCTCAATAAATAAACTGTGCAAACAATAACAGGGTTAGTTAATTTACTATCACATTGTATAATTTAATGGGTGTCACAGTCAACGCACTGCTGCTTAAATGTCAAATTGTTCCTTACTGGGTTTTAATTTGACTTTCTAACGGAATTATCGTTCTGTAGGGAACAAATTAGGATCCGTGAACGAGTGTTCTTTTCGCACGCAAGTGCTGCAATTCAGGTTTCACAGCAACAGGCGTTTGTTCCTTGCCGATACCGTTAGAGTAAAGCTTTTATCTACGTAGTAAGGATGTAGATTTAGTTTTACCCAGCCTTTTCCACAAATTGGTAGATGGATGAGGATGAAATCTCAGGAAGCATGCCAGAGGCGATAGGCCGGTTTCAACAGCTGCGGCCAGCTTGTCACTAGGGTTTGTGACTGACAAATCATTTAATTACAAAGATTCTCCTTATCTTAATCTTATTTTACACTAAAAATTAGCGTAGTTCTTGTATTTTAACGCCAACATGTAATGATGAACTTAATGTGAATGTAGAAGTTCAGCATTGCATACAGGATGCTGATTAATTCGTATATCTGTTATTATATTCGCATTCTTTCGTTTCACGTAAATTTAAAGTTTATAAAAGTGTATATTATGACTTTTTCAAACATTATATTTTTCGTTAAACAAATCAAGTTTGCAAGCTTGAAGTAAACACCAATCCTGTTGTATTTATCCAGTCGTCAAGCAACATACCAAAACTACCATCAGTCGCACGCACAGATGCCTTTCAACATTCCATGATCATCATCAGAGTACGACGGCAAACTGACTAGCAAGGATCAAACCGCATCGCATATTTTTGGAAAGCAAAATTAGACATGCGTCTTTCATCTCTAGTAGATTCAAATACATTTTTCATTTCTAATATGCTATTCGACTGTTCTATTTACTGTTAATTTTCCTTGATTTGCGCATGCACAATTCAATTGAATTAAACAAACGTTGATAGCACCAGAACAGCAATTTCTGGCGTTGAGCAAAAAACTGGCGTTCTTTAAATTAATTATTTGCACAATTTAGCAAAACGACAGTGAGTCGCATGTATTGTATCATTTCAAATATTTGTTGACGTAAAATGAATATCACGTAAATCTAATTCACAAACATCAATCCACAACTTTGTAGTACTGAAACGCACTAATAAGGATCTCACCTCTAGGAGTGCCGTACAATTTATTCTTGTCTGAAATGATGACTGCAATTTTTCCGCTGTCTGAAGCATAGTACATCTTCTCCAACCAAAAATATTTAACTCGGGCTTGACTTTAGCCGCTGTCCTTTATAAAAGAGCTCTTTTTAAGTATTTTATATTCCGTTTATCTAATTAATCAACATTTATATGTATTAAGATCAAAATAAAATGTAAATATGTGTAGATGATATTTAAATTTAATTCTGTTCTGTTTGCACTGCATGTTTAAAAGTATTTTGAGTGCTAAATTTATAAATCTATAATTTTAACGTGATGTTTATGTTAATAAGTGGTCATTTTTTAAAGTTTATATAGGTGCTTATTTTTGGTTAGTCATTTAATTTTTCCAGAAACATCGTTTCCCTTGATTTAGTCGCAAACACACGCGTGCGTCTTATGAGGTATTTTGAGGCAATTTTTTTATTGATTTTTTGTTTGGGCGTATAAAAAGTTCGCTAATCATGTGGTCCTCCATCAGAAAGGTTTCCCCCAGAGACCACTCAAAATACACGGTACGTAAATAATCGAATGTCGTGACACGGTGCTAGACGTTGCATGTTAATTTCCGAAGTCAACTTTGTGTTTGAATTTTCTCGATGGTCAACAATTTCTTTGTCCGAGAATTAAGCTAGGAGCTATAAATGGAAAATCGCAGAGTAAGGATTGCCGACGAATATTACTTGTGATTTTTACCAAAACGCGTCATTAATGTTTGATTTCGATCAACACTCGTAGGTCGCGTTGTTTGTTGATAAGGCTGCTCGAACATCCCCAGTAACGTCCAATTTTCCAATAATACAGGGCACCAATGTACAGCTAAATGCATTCAATGTTCACTTAATAAAAAACTACCAAGGTCTCACAAGACCTATGTTGCGAATTCCCGAAAACATTTTCACTTTTTGATGCTCCGTGCAACATTTTAGTCTTAGATTTCCTAGTTAGGTATGGAATAATGATTGATACAGAAAACGTTGTCTTCCGTTAAGGAGTCACAATTTTAATTGTATGTAAATTTGCGCTGATTCCTGTACTGTATGAATTTAATTGATCGGTATACAAGATGGCTCGTAGTAATATCTTTAACTTGTCATGGTGTGGAGATTATCACATATGCGTTCACGCTACATCGGACGGCAAGATTTAGTGTACCAGAGGATGAAATGACGTATCAAGTTATCAACTTCATTACTCGCATTTTCCATGGGAATTGATTGTTCGGTGATGTCGAATTGCCAAGAACAACAGCGTTTAATCTAAAATTTAATGTAGCGGAATAAGCTCATCGCGAATTAAACGCGGCTTTATGTGTGTTTTGCGTACATTCCGATTAATTATCGCACTGCCGGTAGAAATACTTTGCTTGTGCTCAAGGCATGTTGATAGTATGAAGGCATTTGTTGCACAAGTCAGGTTCGTTGTATAATCGCAAATTCCTGCAGATCTGTTGAGCGGTTTTGTGGTTAGTGGTTACCGATTAGCAGCGACAGTAGTGCAAAAATTATAGAGTATTCAAAGCAGTTTGTATCTGCAACCTTTCGTTGTGTTCACTAATATAAGTTGACTCGTTCTTGAAGATTACGCGTGAGTTTACTATAATCGTATCATCCAGTCTGAACTTAATTATTCCTGACTCCACAGTTATTTTGTTTATTTGTGCAAATAATATTCTTGCTATGCTTTCGAAACCATCGGAAGAAGTCATTTTTGCAAAATAAAAATGATTTATTTTAAATTTCCTTTTATAATAGTTTGCTTGTACAAAGCGCATGCATATTGAAAAATAACATACAGATATTTATTATTATTACTACTACTGCTGCTTCTATCACTGTTCTGACTTTGCTTTATCTTAATTCGTGCACTTCTGCGAGGACTTGCTGTTGCATTTACATCCGCCATAAATACGGCAATTGGCGCGTCCTTGACCTCAAATCTGGCTACTGCAACACCTATCATAGGCCATCATTTCCAGGTTCGCACTTCCAAATCACTAGATACGTGTGAACGAGCCTACGTCCGAGTCAATGCAGTACAATCTAAATTAAAGACAAAGCATACCGATACTCATCATATTAGTAAGTGAGAACTATTATATTTTGTGATTGACTATCACAACTACCACGTATAAACACCAAAGAATAGTTGCATAATAGGAACTATATCACAGCACATTCAAGAAACGAGAACAAGACACTGTCCGTGAGTTAATTTTAAGATTAAATAAGATGACGTCAATTGCGTCTACAGAGGTAGATTAACAAGGCCATCCTCTAAGTAATTTGTATTATATATATATATATACTCTCTCTTATATATATATATACTCTATATTCATTAGCAAAGTAAATGTTCTCATACTGCTCTGTCTGCGGATTTAGGCCAGAAGCAGATCGTTATTCGTCAATTAGCAGCAAATGCTCGGAACTTGTGGTTGGTGGAATAAACTTACTTTCGTAATTGTTATTATCACCCTCACGGGGTGTACCGGATGCTAGCCCACGTAAGATTATAAATGTTTACGTACATGCACATAAAACTCTGCTTTAAAAAATCTAGTCATACTAATAAAATAATTCCATATATAATAAATTTTTATTATATTGGCATTGTAAATTAATTTAAATAATTTTAAATGAACGCGCACTCTTTAAATCTTGTAGCTCTCGACTTGTTTGAAAATTAGTGGTAATATAATCTAATCTACTTACAAATTATTGTGCTCGTCTATTATTTACTATTCACGTATTCAACCGATTTGCGATTGAAACATCTATATTCTTCTAGTTAATCTAAATTTTTCATCAAATGTTTTCATTGTGGAATGTACATTTTTACACGATATTTTTGCACATTTATTGTCGCATTTACGATAAAATTAGGAAAACATTTTTTGTGTTCTTTTACAATTTTGCACAGCAGAAAACGTCAAAAAAAGAAATGTATACATCAATATAATGATAATTTGCGCTTATTGAATTAATTAAAATAATTTACAAGTTTATGAATTTTTCATTTCCAGAAACCATCTTTCAGTTTGAATTTCAGTTGTGACCAGAAGGATAAACCAAAGGCAGCATGAAGGGAAAGTATAATCTCATGCACATTCGTTTCGTGCTTACTGGCGACTCATCAGTAGGAGCCGGTATTACGCCCTTTAACCACTATATATTTGGTATAAGAATGTGGAATAATAGGACGGTACAATCTCCTACGAATAATAGGACGGTACAATCTCCTAAATAATAGGACGGTACAATCTCCTATAATAATAGGACGGTACAATCTCCTAAATAATAGGACGGTACAATCTCCTAATCCACATTCTTCTACCAAATATATAGTGGTTAAAGGGCGTAATACCGGCTCCTACTGATGAGTCGCCAGTAAGCACGAAACGAATGTGCATGAGATTATACTTTCCGTTCATGCTGCCTTTGGTTTATCCTTCTGGTCACAACTGAACTAATTTGTTACTAGGTTTGCAAAACCTAATACATACTTGCATATATATTAGTTCTTCGCAAAAAACAGTATTTAACTGTAATTTCAGTTTGAATGTTAGAATATACGAGCTGGTATATTACAGTATGCTGAATTATTTGTAGGTGTAGAATTTTTTTATGGATTGTAATTTCCTGTTTTGAGATAATATTCCGTAGAAAAAAAGTATGTTATGAGAATTTTAACGGCATATTTTATTTAATTTTGTTATTAATTGTAGTAGTTTGATCGTTTGGTGAAATATTTGAGGGATTCTTTATTGATCAGAAAAAATTTCCTGAACAAATTGGTCTCCAATATCATGCCAAGTTGTTGTCTAATACTGTATTTTTTGTAATGGAAATTATAAAAAATCGTATTTTATTCTTGCGAAAGAGTTTGTGTAATAAACTAAATCAAGCAGCTTACTTCTAAAAGTGATTCAAATATTGTAAAATAAATAGAACACATTTATGCAGATATAAAAATTGGAGGCGTAGCAGTAATGAGAATCCAAAAAATACATTTCCTTTTGGTTAAATAAAGTACTCCGATTTGAGATAGGCATAAACCCAAATTATTTAACTAATCGTAAAGAATATTTCAGTAATCGTCTACCGCTATTATTGGCGCATTTCGAACTTCCACTGTCATCATGAATGTGTAGTCTCAATCTGACCGGAGACGATCAAACAATGCAAATTTATATATGAAAAATGCCAGTTGCAAATTTCGTCACTTGTAGTCTGGCATCCATTGTAGCTGACCGGATATTTCGCTTGCAGAATTTCAATGCAGTTTGTAAAAAATCTCTTGTCAAATTCTTTACACGAATATGAAATATACGATATAGCAATTAATGATTGCTTGATTGATAATAATAATGTTTCAAATATCCATTTATACAAACGTCCAAACTCTATCTACGTATATATAGATAAGCATATAAGCAACCATGTGGGTTCTTCCCACATCTTTTATAAATATCTATATATTCATGTATATATATATATGTATATATATATATACACGTGTATATACCATATATATAATATGAATCTCATACAAGCAACACTGTGAGTCCCGCAATGGATAAATTATATCAGTCAAAATGCTTTTGATAATATTTATATATCTCTTTTATTGTCTATCTATATACCCCTATATATATATATGTATATATATATGTAGATATTTATAAGCAATTGAAATGGGTTCTTTGAAATTCAACCACTTACAATTTCTCCTTGAGTGTATAGTATATATACAAATTTTACTCACAATTTATATGTATATTTAAATATCAAAGCATATGTCTACTCGTCTACACCTCATATATATATATATATATATATATATATATATATATATCTACACGTCTACACCTCATATATATATATATATATATATATAAGGACGAAACCGGTCTACTGGATGAATTGCCTTTTCTACACTATACAATTCTTAGTTTATACTGATATATGTAAGTAATTAATGGGTCAGGTGTTTATATCAAGACCGCAACCTTGATTATAATAATTGTTATCACCACCTGCGCAACCAATGTTCGTTTAATTATATAAATGTTCATTTCAATACCACTTCCCCATGTAATGTGGTGTCTGTTCAGTAATGACAGATTGGGCATGGTTAGTTGGAACTTTGGGGTCTAAATGGATGCCATATGAGCTCCACCTAAAGGAAAAATTGACTAACCAAGTTACATTAGTTAGTATATAACTGAAAATTGTGTATGGTGTAGTGTGCGGCAGGATAGCTCAGTGGTTAGAGCACCAGATTCCGAAGCAGACGTGCCCAGGTACGAATCCTGTCCGCGGCAAATTCTGGCCAGTACATGATGAGTTCCCAATAAGGACGAAATCGTCTTACTGGATGAATTGCCTATTCTACACTATACAATTTTTAGTTTATACTTACATATGTAAGTAATTATAGGGTCAGGTGTTTATATCAAGACCGCAACCTTGATAATAATAATAATTTTTACCACCATCCGCGCAACCAATGTTCGTTTAATTTAATAAAATCATCGGTAAAAAATCAAGAACTAATATGAACTAATTAGAGAAAAAACTAAAATAAGGTTAATGTTGCTTTTATTATTACATTCAATGGACCTTAAATGTATAGAAGAATTCACTGATAAGGCTAGGAATAAAGAAATTCAAAAGGTTAGAAGGAGACATGAAAAAAACTAGCAAACCTAGGAATCTATAGGCATGCAAGAAATATTCCAAACGATTCTGCTGTGTCGAAACGGGTAATAAACTTATCATCTATGGATCTCAAGGATAATGAAAAGAGAATACTTAACCTTGGACTGAACACGGCTGTCCCTATAGAATACATATCTAAGAATGATATTATTACCGAGACAGTTAAAATCGCGCAATTCCTCCCAGGAAAAGATAAAACTAAATTTGAATTGGATATTGCGAAATTGGTGTTAGAACATAGAGAGGATAAATGTAAGCCGAATTATGAATTGAAAAGATTGAGATCGAATTTGTTATCTAATAAGGTAATATGCCTTAAAGCAGATATAGGTGGAGCAACAGTGCTAATGAACCAGAGGGATTATGATGATAAGATGTATGGACAATTTAATAATAAAAAGTTTATCATAAAATAAATATGGACCCAACGGACAAATTACAAGGTGAGGTTTAAACTTTAATTAATCAAATGATTGGATCTGGGGAGTTAGATTCAGTGCTTGGAAAATCATTAATACAAAGAGATTCACTCTCTCCCAGAGTGTATGGTCTAGTAAAAGTACATAAACAAGATAACCTACTTAGGTTAATTGTCAATGTCCAGAATTCTCCGACTTATAAAATGTCAAAATTTCTGTGCCATAGAATAAGAAAATACACCTATTTTATAGATTATACATTAAAGAACAGTTATCACTGCACTGACAGTATTAGTAAATATAAATTATTAGAGAATGATGAACTGGCAAGCCTGGCTGTGGTTTCTATGTATACGAACATTCCGGTACAGGTTGCATTAGAGTGTGTCCAACGTTGTCTAACGGAATACCCTGATATACTAGAAGGAAATAAAATGATGTTAAGGAGTATTATGGAAATGTTTAAAATTTGTATGTCCTCTACATACTTTATATTTAGAAATGAATTCTATCTTAAAGTTAAAGGTGTTCCTATGGGAAAACCATTATCGGTCCCAGTCGCTAATATTTATATGCATTATTTAGAAAAAAATCTCCTATTCAGATCTCTCCTACAAACCAAACTTATATTTAAGATTCCTAGATGACATCTTCTTAATTTGGAATCACGGGGACAATGAGTTGGAGAATTTTCTGTATTTAGCTAATCAACTGGGAGAGGTAAAATTCACATTGGAAAAGAAAGCAAAGAAGAATTATCTTTTCTAGATGTAAAATTAAAACGAATTGGTCAGACATTAGAAAAAGATATTTACAGGAAGGATACCTATTCCGGTATCCCACTGAATTATCGCTCTAATCACTCGTTTGGGATGAAAATAGGCATTCTAAAATCTATGATAATAAGAAGTCTTAAAATATTGGAATTAAAATATAGGGACAAAGAACTGATGAAATTGAAAGAAATATTCAGGATAAATGGTTATCCGGAAAAATTAACTGAAAAAATCATAAAAGAGACACTATTGCGATTTAATAGAAATATAACCCAGGAGAAACGGGTAAGAGATTTGGATAACCAGAATGAAGATAAGTACAGAACTCTGGTTCTACCAGATTCCAAATTAAGTAGAAAAATTAGGATATTAGCAACGAAATACAACATTAGAACAGTGTTAAGACAATCAGTTACAATAGGCAATAAGCTACCGAATAAGAAGAAAATAGAACACCTCAACACATCAGGGGTTTATGAGATACCTTATTAAGATTGTAAACATAGTTATATAGGTGAAACCATGCCTCCACTTGAGGTACGTAGAGGTGAACATAAGACTGCATGCAAATACAGACATGTTCATAGATCAGATCTAGCCAGGCACTCAATGGAGACAGGTCATCAGATAAACTGGGATGGTTGTAAACGGATTGCACTATGTAACGAAAATAGATTAACCAGGTTAATTATGGAATCAATTGAAATAAAACCAGGAACGAACGTCATGAATCTGACATCGTTAGAAAATTCATTATGCCCCATATTTAATAAAGCCTTCTCAAATGGAAAGAAACGTAGATTAGAGGAATCAGAGCTAACAATAAATCTAAATAAGAGACCGAGACTATGAAATGGAAAAAAACAGAACGAATTAGATGGAGTTGGAGAGAGGTAATTTGGGTATATATATATATATATATATATATATATGTATATATATGATGAACATTTCAATTTATATAAGATGTGAGAGAATTTCACGTTGTTGCTTATATGTTTATATAAATATGGGTATATATTTCGCAGATACATATATATGGATGATTCTAAATATTCATATAAGATGTGGGGTGAACTCACATGGTTGCTTAAATGCTTATTTAGATATTCACAATATATATGTAGAAGAATATTTAGATTTTATATATAAGGTGGGAAAAGCTCACATGGTTGCTTATGTGAATTGAGATAGGCATTATGTATATATATATATATATATATATATATATATATATATATATATATATATATATATGATGGATATATTGATATTTATAGAAGATGTGGGAAGAACCCACATGGTTGCTTATATGCTTATCTATATATACATAATATATAGCCTATGGAATTATATGGATGTCTTTTATAAGAAGTGAGTATATATGTGATTATGAATAAGTAAATAAATATACAATTTATTATATAGGTATATCCGACACAGATATTTTAATGGAGAAATTAATTTATATAGGATATGAGTATTAATGTGTATTTGGCTGAGAGACGATTTCGTTAGTGTAAACTCCGTATTCGGTCTTGTCAAAACGATAGAATAATACTCGATAGATTTCAATAGTTTTTTAATCTCTCTGTCTATAACCGATTGCAAGCAGGATGGGATTAGGTGAACTGGGGGGCATGTGAGGATTACTGCAATATTGAAATCAAAATTTTGTTGATCTTTCTATGCGTCCGGAACAGCAATTAAAATATAGATATCAGTGATAGGCGTGTATGTCAATACATTAAGTGTGCTTATAGTTATTCAATAAATGTCACTTTAGTAAAATACACAAGTTTATAAGTAGTTGTGTGCGCAGAGGGGGACAGGGATAAGTTTTTGTATACATTTGAGTATTAGAGACTAGGTATGAAGACCGGATATTAGGAAGACAATTAAAAATACTTTTAGAATTAAAATAGATATAAATATATCTGTCTTAATTGAGGATACCACATTTGCCACAAGTTGTGTTTTACTCCTGTTCGTATTGTGTCAACCCTGATGATGAGACTGGAAATGACGTCTCGATATATTGGGCAAAGAACAATGGAAAATCTTGATCCAACGTCATTTTCAGTCAATCAGCTGACAAAAGGCTCAAAAGAGAAGGGACAAGTGAGAACCCATCAATCGAAGCCAATAAGCAGAGCAACTGAAAACGATCAAAATTTAAGATTTTACCGACCTAAGAATGCTATATATTGTCCAGCACAAGATATATTTAAATATATCTTTAATTAAATGATGACATTGTTACCAAGAAATGTGTCATCAAATATAGATATGGATTTGGTGAATAAAAATATGTTAAAATGTATGTATGCATTTACACGTAATATTTTCGATTATATATCATATGAAACTTCGCAATTAGTAAAGCGATTATTAATAAAATCTACGAATTCCGCACCATTATCAGATAGGCACATAGCACACTTCGGGAACAATTTAAACAAAGCAGAAATGTTATTTGAATCAATGTTGCGATCTTGATTTAAACTGCAATCCCAGTATATATATATATATATATATATATATATATATATATATATATTTATATATATATGCAGGTGAAAACTAAGCATCGTATAACGTAGAATAAGCAATTCAAGTACTGACCAGAATTTGTTGCGTATTGAACTCAAATCTGAGCCCGTCTGCTTCAGAGTCTTCGATTTCAACCACTGAGCCACACTACGGCACGCTACAAAAAATGATATACAAACAGTCGTTCTTTGGTTAGACTTTTCCTCAAATGAAGCCCAGATGTATTATATTTCATCTAAATTTCTAAGTAGCTACAATAAATTTGTCATTACAGAATTGACATCACACCATCTGGGGACATATAAATGAATTGAATATCCTTTGAAGTTTAGCAAAGTGCCAGCTTCATATGTTGGAATTCCGCAATTTGCGTTCGCGGGTTTTCACATTGCACTATCAGTTTTACAAAGAACTGATTGATCCCCATTTCCAATTACGCATCTGTTTTGTCTTCGATCAAGCTGGGTGCACATTCGTCCCTTTCTTCCAAAGGCTTCAACATCGTTCATACCAACCACTGGAAATGAGGTGCGATCTTATCTTCGTTGACTGGCAACATTTCGGTTCAGTTTTTCCCAAACCATCCTCAGGTATTTAGCCACACTTTCACATTAAGAAACAGTCGACGATTTTACGTAACTTGGCTCAAAAATGCTTCCAACTTGTCAAGCAAAGTATGAAGTCGGAACACGCATCGACCGTGCCAGACTTGCTTTCTTACAATTGAAGAACTCACTTTGGAGAAGAAGTGAAATCAGCCTCAAAACAAAAATCCGAGTCTACCAGGCTACTGTTCGCCCTGTGCTACTCTATGGCTGTGAGACTTGGCCATTACGTTCTGAGGACTTTATAAAGCTTGAAGTATTCGACCATTGGTGCCTCAGGTACATCACAAAGACAAAATGGATGGACCGGATGTCGAACGCATCTGTTCGTCACCAATGCGGTGACATCATGCAACTATCCGTCTGGATCCAACATCGTCGACTTCAATGGTTCGGGCACGTACTACGCAAACCAGAAGACGAACTGGTACGGCAGGTGATGAACCCAGGTCAATGTGCAAACTGGTGCCGTCGCCGAGGTGGGCAACTGAAGACATGGTTTGCAACAATCAAATCGGACGTGGAACTCCTTGGTTTACGCAATGTTTATGGTCCACGTCACTGGGAGCTTCATTGGCCCTCTTTATGTTCCGAAATGGCTGCCAACCGCCCGGCATGGAGAGGTATAATCCGGGATATCAATGGAGCCGGCTTATCCTCCAAAAGGAGTCAGCCGCATTAAAGTAAGTAAGTATTAAGAATCTCACAATTTGCTTAAATCTGTTCTTTTGTGAGTATCTTAATGTGAAAGCATGATTAGAGGCTTGAGGATGGTTTAGAAAAAACTGAACGGAAACGTCGCCAATCAAAGAAGATTAGATAGCACCTCATTTATAGTGGTAAGTATGGACAATGTTGAAGTGTTCGGAAGGAAGGGACGAATACGCACCCAGCCTGATCGAAGACAAAACAGATGCGTACTTGGAAATAGGGATCAATCGGATCTCTGCGAAACTGATAGTGCTAACTGACAATTCGTGAACGCAAATCGCGGACTTGCAATACTGAATTCAAGATTTTACCGACCTAAGAATGCTCTCTATTGTCTGGCACAAGATAAATGCGGTCAAATCCGCAACAAAAAGGACAGCACTGCGCGCGAAAGTTCATCATTCAAATTATATTTAAATATAGTTTGGTGTGAGAACTAATCTTTATGCAAAAGCGCATTATGTATTGAGAACCTAGTAACAAATATGTTCAAAAAGAACCTGAACGAGAAAACAAAGTATGTATGTATATATATGTATGTATGTATGTATGTATGTATGTATGTATGTATGTATGTATGTATGTATGTATGTATGTATGTATGTATGTATGTATGTATGTATGTATGTATGTATGTATGTATGTATGTATGTATGTATGTATGTATGTATGTATGTATGTATGTATGTATGTATGTATGTATGTATGTATGTATGTATGTATGTATGTATGTATGTATGTATGTATGTATGTATTAATGCATGTATGTATGTATGTATGTGTATTGATGTTTTAATGTGTATATTTAATAATATAAATATGTATGTATCTCACTATGAATCGTGATAAATCGTTAATTATTTTTGTTCTGTCTGGCATATATTTGCGTATGTATGTTATTGGTTTATTGTTTGGCACCATCAACGATAATATCATTCTTTATCTTTTACCTTTGTTATTCCTAGCCAAATAAGTCTCTTGGATGTTGCTATGGCTGGTCTTCTTCCGGGTGTTTATCCCTTGCTATTTAGCTTCTTTGCTTCAAGATGTGCCTCAAGAGATGCCTATTACTGGCGCTGCCGTTGCCATCTCAACTGCGCTTCTGACATTGGGCTGTTCACATATCTAAAGGTTGACAGGTAGGTTTGCAGCGAGCGAATTGGAGAATATAATTTATTCTTTTTTTTAGGATAAACATTTTAAATTTTTTCCGTTTGGCGTTGCTTCTTCCTATACATTTTGGCGATCTTGTGTGTGCGTTTCTAGGTACATTATCACAACCATATTGCATGTTTATGTTTAGAAATTCCATGCTATCTGTCTTCTTCAGAGCATTTAATCCATGATAGTTTAATTATCAGTAGTGTCTTTCAACAGTTTCCTTCTGTTAATACCTTCTGATCTAATCATTATCCTTATTTTATTCGTAGTTTGTCATATTCAGACGCCATTACATTATCCTGTTTAATTGGCCTTTATTTTGCATATTTACTTATCGAGTTAGTCTAAATCCATTTTACGGCAAGTGCTGTTTTGTGTTGAGTTATGAAGAATATGACTAAAGCTTGTTTAGTGAAGAGTATAGGTCAAAATTGTGTGCTATCTCGACTTCGTACTCGTAACTATGCCTTAATTATATCAGATGTAACACCTATTGCTCATTTATTGTTTGTTAAGATTGCTAAATGAAATTGATGTAATGAAGCGTAGCTCAATTATCTGGGCATATTTTTCAACAGCTAAAAAGGCCATTGATGCGCTAGTTTATATCTTGAATAAAGAATCTGGTTTTAAAATAGTAAATTTTATAGATAGATTATGTTTAAGGGTCAAATGCTTGCTTACAGTTTATAGCGAAAAACCGGATTTGAACACGCATATTCACAGGTACGAACACAATTCAAAAATTTCTATTAAACAATTTTGTATAATGTATGCACCTTGGTTCATGCATTTGTAAACTGATTTAAGAAATAAATCATGTATGGTGTAAATATATTATAAAGCAGGAATATACCACACGGTATAGAAAAATGCCGTTTTACTTTCGCCAAAGCTAAACTGGAGTGTAACATCTGGTTCTTTAATTAGTCAATTCTTTGGAAAACAAGATTGATAAACAATACTTGATTGCGCGGGTGGTGGTAACAATTATTTAAATCAATTTTGCGAGCTTGAAGTAAACACCAATCCCATTGTATTTAACCAGTCGTCGAACAACATAACAAAACTACCACAAGTCGCAACGCACTGACGCGTTTCGACCTTCCATGATTATCATCAGAGTACGACGGCAAACTTTCTAGCGAGGATCAAACCGCATTGCATATATATGGAAAGCAAAATTAGATATGCGGCTCTCACCTCTAGTATCCTCGCATACATTGTACGTGATTGGAAATGTCGGCTGCACAATTTGTATGCAGTCACGAACATTAACTGTTCCAGTCACGTACAATTTATGCAAGACTACTAGAGGTTAGAGCCGCATATCTAATTTTGCTTTGCATATATATGCAATGCGGTTTGATCCTCGCTAGTCAGTTTGCCGTCGAACTCTAATGATGATCAAGGAAGGTCGAAACGCGTCAGTGCGTTGCGGCTGGCGGTAGTTTTGTTATGTTGTTCGACGACTGGTTATATAAAATGGGATTGGTGTTTACTTCAAGCTCGCAAACTTGAATAAATGTTGATAAAGTTGGATTAAACACAGATTAAACAACAACAAACATAAAACGGGAAACACACTGCGGTAAGCACAAACGCACGCATGCATCCAATTCAATCGTTTATTCACAAATCATGTATGAACTTAAGTAATTATAAAGTGCTATATATTATGCTCGAGTTGCGTTCTGGCGAAAAGACTCATTTTTTTATTTTGTTCTATAGCACATGTTGGTTACCAACAACGAATAACTAACGTTGACATCCGTAGACGTATTTTTGGATCTGACAATAAGTGCTCGTCTTTAGAAAAGCAAATAAGGCTCGGTCACGTTTTGCGTATGCCCTCATTCCGATTGCCCAATAGAGCTCTGTTCTCTCATCCAGCACCAAATTGGCGTAAGAAACAAGGTGGGCAGATTTTGACATGGCAGAAACAATTAAAGTCACTTACATCCAAATTGGGTAGTATAGGATCCACTCGTCTGCCGGGATGGGGTCCTCGTGCACATCACAGTTCTTGGTTAGAAACCCTTAGCGATATGGCAGCGAATCGAGCTCAGTGGCGATCTTGTTGCAAATGTATAGTAAAATCATCTTCGTAACTTTCTTTTCTTAGTAGGGCAAAGTTAGCTGCGAGGTTCGGTTTGTTTATGACGTGATACGGTGAAATCCGCAAGGAAGCTGTGTTGCTGATGTCGCCTTGCTCGAATGCTAACTTGGCCATAATGGTGTTGTGGAGAGGTTTAGTTTGCCTCATTTCTGTGAGTTATCCTGATAAATTTACTCATAGTAGCAAGGGTTTCCTTCTCTCTCTACCCCTCTCCCTCTCTCGTAAATCTCAATAATAATTTATCTAAATTCACTTATATACTTTTTTTCCACTACTTATGGTTATATGGCAGTGAAACATTAGTCACTTGACTTCTGTGTGGCTGGAAATGATGATGATATAATAAATTTATATTTCTATGGTTTATTTCTCAATTCATGTTTTGTATCTTATTTTTTATTTATTTATCTTTTGTATAGGGTGTTGCAACTGAACGCTTCATTATGCCTAATTTTACGAAGATTTTCTACTTGGAAGTTACTATTACAGTAAAGTTGCTCAGATATTACTTATCTAGGAATGTTATCGCACGTTAAACTAAAAATTTCAGTTTGCGAATATTGAATTAATATTTTTTTTCCTTTTAGGGATTGTTTTTTGCTTGACAGCATATTCACTCTTGCTCAATTTTTTTCTAAAATTAAATGTTAATATTTTATCTATAGTTGATTAAACATTCTGCGCTTATTTCTAAAATATTTGAAAAATTATTTCATTTTTCAGCAAACTTCAGTTGTCGAATGTGGATATCAAGAGCGTAAGTATTACTCATTTATTTAATAGCATTATAAAGATAGTGTCTGAAGATAATCAACTGTTAAGTTTATTTTATTATTTAAAAAATCTTATGCAGTATGAAATTCTTTTTTGCTTATTTGCATAAACATATCATTAAATTATTGTTTAATACTGTTTGTTGCGAAGAACTAATATATATGCAAGTTTGTATTAGGTGTTGCGTACCTAGTAACAAATTAGTTCAGTTGTGACCAGAAGGATAAACCAAAGGCAGCATGAACGGGAAGTATAATCTCATGCACATTCGTTTCGTGCTTACTGGCGACTCATCAGTAGGAGCCGGTATTACGCCCTTTAACCACTACATATTTGGTCAAAGAATGTGGAATAATAAGACGGTACAATCTCCTAGACGAATGCGTAAACCTGCAATAGAGTAGCTAACATCGTATAGTCTCGAAAATGCGACTTCAACGAAAACTCACTCTATATAATCTATATACCGAGTCTGAAAAGGACACTAACACTATGGCTATTGTGTTAGTAACCGATACCAACATTATTGTACCGAAAAGATACATGTTACTAACACTATGTTTTCCATGTCAGTACATGGTACAAACGTGATGGATATCAATCTATGCTATAGGTCACCGACTATTTCTGAACACCTGATACTCCAGTAAATCCATACACTCCGGCCTTGATCGATATCAGTTATCACATTACGCGGTAAGCATGACATCATTCAATTCAATATTTAACAGTTAAATACTGTTTGTTGCGGAGACCTAATATATATGCAAGTATGTATTAGGTGTTACGGACCTAGTAACAAATTAGTTCAGTTGTGACCAGAAGGATAAACCAAAGGCAGCATGAACGGAAAGTATAATCTCTTGCACATTCGTTTCGTGCTTACTGGCGACTCATCAGTAGGAGCCGGTATTACGCCCTTTAACCACTACATATTTTGGTCAAGAATGTGGAATAATAGGACGGTACCGTAATAAGAGTGAACCGTCCTATTATCCCACATTCTTGACCAAAATATATAGTGGTTAAAGGGCGTTATACCGGCTCCTACTGATGAGTCGCCAGTAAGCACGAAACGAATGTGCATGAGATTATACCTTCTGTTCATGCTGCCTTTGGTTTATCCTTCTGGTCACAACTGAACTAATTTGTTACTAGGTTCGCAACACCTAATACATACTTGCATATCACTAAATTTAACATTTTCTATTCAAAACTTTCCGTGTGTTAAGTAATATTAATAATAATTAAAGCAAATAATGGATTCCATTGCTCTAAACCTCGAGTCTGTCATATTTGCCTACTGGGAATCATTATTATTATTATTATTATTATTATTATTATTATTATTATTATTATTAAAATCAAGAGCAAAGTTACCTCAGCAATAGATATTGATGCTTCTTTACTGCATAAAGTAACACAGGATCGCTCATTTCTGGTGGTTTAATGGTTACGCCTGTTAGTTCAACCCATGCACATAATCTTTTCTAAGCATTACGACATGGGAGATCTTGATCTTAATTTACGCAAGTATTTATTCTTAAAAGAATAGTTTGCTCTAAATGCATAAAAATGTTAGTAGAATGGCAAGATGTAATGAATGCGTCAACATAAAGGGAATTTAGTTTATCAGAATGCGTGTCAGATAAAATGAGGCATGCAGGTTAAGCCATTTTTTACTGGGCTACGCAGATACTTTAATCTGAGGCTAGCCATGCTCGTCTTTGCATTTGAATTTACCTGACCAGATCGCATTCGTGTTGTTTGACTTACTTATATCCGGTTATCAACCCACTAATGGAAATTTTTTTGCTGTTTTGTATTGTGTCAGATAATCTGTTTACCTTGCTGTTAGTAGGAATTATGTGTGGTGTAGCTAGTGCAAAGTTAGATGATAAAGACGTAAAGCACATGCTAAGGTCAGAATCAAAAGCCAAGTGTGTTATTGGCGCGTGTGTTTCGTGCCTAGCGGCAACTATTAAGTAGGGGCCGACACTGCGCATCATTAGAAGCTTTATTGTTTGTCAAATATTATCGGGCAATTCGATGATGCGATCTCCTTTATGTATGCCTAGTAAAGCAATTTTAGAGCCAATTTGACATGCAGTTGTTCACAGTTTGAGTCGAATGTTGTTTTATTGTCAGAAAAAACCTCGGAGGTTGCATCGACGTTGGCTCACTTTGAGCATAATTCCAGCACACATTTTTGTGTAGCCTGTAGGAAGTAAACTGGTGCGCGATTGGGGATGGCGTTATGTGCTCATACAGATATTTGGAAGCCGCCCTAGTCACGTGTGCACAATCTTGATGGTGTTTACGCTATGCATAATACACGATTGTCTAACAAGTATTACTTTGCGTTTTGTCTTATGCTTTTAGTCCACACAACCTTCGAGATGCGCGTATTGGGATGCCATATCACTATTTTCGAGACTAGGGTAAGTACGTATAATTTGTAGTCGAAACTATCCATCATGTACCCAATTGGTATACTGCTCTCTTTTGTAACACTTTCATTATGTTCGCGTGACAATTCTTTCATTTTGTTTATGTCCAAACGATAGTATCTCACTTCGCTTTAAAAATAACTTTTGCGATGTATACGTACAAGCATAGTAGTCATGTGCTTGTGAAATTTTGGCCCTAAGAAATGAAGATTTTAATAGCTAAAAATTGGTTTACCTCCACAATACCCTATCTGCGAATAAGCAACATTGAGGTTTGTATGAATTTTTGGACCTGACAAGAAATGCTCTTTGTGAAGCTAGTATTTCTCTGTCCATCTCGCTGGTCTAACGAATGTTCGTAGAATGAATGCTAAATAGGGTAATATTTTATGAGCCAGCGCTAGATTAACTTAACATACAAGTGTGCAGATTTTTTTGTGATAAGATAACTGAAACGATACCATATCACGTTTTGTAGTATCAGTTCGATTTGTCTTCCATGATGAGTTCCTTAAACTCATTCATTTCTTGATTGAAATCATCGCTTGAAAGTACATAAAATCGTACACAGTGACGATTTTTTTTACAGATTTACAGTGGAGTCATTTTCTTCTGATTTAACGATAGTGCACATTTCGAGACGAGGTCGATTTTTAAAGCGCTACCTTCAATACTGTAAGTAATCAGTATCTCCGATTACACCTTGTCCATGGTATTGGTCTACATGCCAGGTTGTGATTATATTCGACTAGTTTAATTTCATCCTGGACTTTGATATGGATAAGAGATCTTCAGCTTTGGCTAATAAGCATGATGTGTGACGTTCATATTTTCTATTTCAAATTCACATCGGAAAATGCAAACAAATCAATAATTAAACGAACATTGGTTGCGCGGACGGTGATAACATTTACTTTAATCAAGGTTGCGAACTTGATATAAACACCTGATACATTAAGTACTTATATTTTGTCAGTATAAACTAAGAATTGTTTAGAGTAGAAAAGGCATTTCATCCAGTAGACCTGTTTCGTCCTTATTAGGAACTCATAACGTACTGGCCAGAATGTGCCGCAAACAGAAATCGAACCTAGGAACGTCAAATTTGGAATCTTTTGCTCTATCCACTGAGTCATCCTGCCGCATATTACACAAAATTTTCAGTCATATACTGAAATCATTTAATAACCAAAACATCCTTGTAGTAATCTCATTTAAACAAAAGCTATATATATATATATATATATATATATATATATATATATATATATATATAAAACATCATTAAAACAATTTTCCAAACGAACATCGATTACTGAAAGATTAAGGCGTAGTGAGTTCATCAGAACTTTATTGACCATAGTTGACATCTACGGGTGAACAATCGGTATTGCAGATTTGTCCACCTGTATTTGAGGTAAAAGTTCGAGCTCTGTCCGCGGCAAATTCTGGACAGTACATGATGAGTTCCCAATAAGGATGAAACTGATCTACTTGATGAATAGCCTTTTCTACATTATACAATTCTTAGTATATACTGACGTAATGTAAGTGGTTAATGGGTCAGGCGTTTATATCATGTTCGCAACCTTGATTAATGTAAAAGTCAATAATTTAATTGATCTTCCTTCTCGATTTACTTCTAGAGAATTTCAAGCATTTTGATTGATTGATAATATCTAATGTCTCGTTTTAATGATAAAAAGTGAGGATACATTCAATTTTTAATATTAATTTTAGTGAGGCCAGCACCGCCGCTGCTAAGCTCGAAGTTATCTGGAACACATTTAACTGTATCAATAGGGTAAGTGAGATGCATTATTTGCTTCTGAATTTCACAGCATAATTTTTTTGTTGGAACGTTTTTTTATTTTCAATTTAACTAATTATTTATTGTAAATGGTTTTAAAATTCACTTTCCTTCAGGCTATCAGATCGGCTCTGTCGAGCGATGGGTCGGAACTACTTGCGAGAAATCACACGCACGTCGGCTCTGAATATTCACCGGAAAGCGCGTATAGCTCCAGACCGGATACCGAGGACAATACAACAAATTGTCGAACAGCTTCTCGTAGTAATCCGGAGCTGAGAAGAGAGTACTTTCCAGAAATAACCGTGCCTAAACGAAATGACAGTGTTATGGTTCATGGTGATGTATGCCCATCCATCATGAACTTCAGCGTGCAGACAGTTTCGTCGAATGAAAAATATGACAAAAATAATCAATTCTCAACAGACAGGCCGATATTCCTTAATAGGACTTCAGGATATGAGAAGGAACGCTGTGATGAATCTGGAAAATCGGTTGATGTGGCTGAAGATGATGCCTTTCTTAGCCTAGATCTTCTTCTCCCCGTTGTCCAGTTCGTAGTTATTAGAGCTGCTGTCCAGGATTTGGGTGCCGAGTTAGACTTTATTGAATGTCTTACAACGGAACGCTTTCAATCTGGATCATTATTTGCTTACACATTGACAACTATTCGTGCATGCTATGCACAAATAATACACGAAGGTTATGAAGCGGCAAAACAACAATAAATGTACACTAAGGCTTAGCGTCGTTGTATAATGTATGGACTATTTTATCATAACTCTCTAATCGAGATATTGTTGTTAGTTTAAAAATCGCTTGTTTGTTAGAAACGTTATTATAGAATGCGAAACTAGAAATCAGATGGATCGAATTTTTTAAATTCGATTACTATTTTTTACGCTTCACTGAATACAGGTGATTTATTTCGTTGTAATTTTAATATTTCTTTTTCTCAGAGTGTATAAGTTTAAATAATAACACGTTAGAAACAAAAGTAAACATCTTTTAATCACCTTGACCTATCTAGGGTTGTCGTACTGCAGCTGACTTCTGCGGAGGAGTAAGCCTACTTTACTGACGCAGTCAAAATTTCATCTCTTGGCCATAATTGACTGCTATGGGCCTTTGATGCACACTAGGTCTTTTAGATAAGCAAGCCGCGTAGTCGACATCACGTTTTGGAGCAGGATGCATTTTTATTGATAGTTTAGGTACACACTGTGTTGTAGATTTTCAAGGCGGGTTTAAATCCATATTTTTGTGACTCATCCTTCTCCTTATTGTATCAGCCCATTTTTAGCACAAAGCAAAAGCAATTAAGGTAATCTCGTTCAAACAGCTCTAATTATATTTCTTAGAGGTTTTACCTCAATGAACAATGGACAGAATACATCATGCTTCATGAGGTGATGGGTACTCGATGGTTTTCAAATCGGCAGTATCGTTTGTGCATCAGAGATCCGTAGATGTCAACAATGTTCAATAAAGTTTTTATGAACTCACTGCGTATCAATCTTCCAGTAATCGATTTTCGTTTGTAAAATTGTTCCAATGATACTTCCTTAGGGATCGTTATATATATATATATGATTATATATATATATATATATATATATATATATATATATATATATATATATATATAGGGATTTTGTTTAAATGAGATTAATACAGATATTTTTTGGCCATTAAATACTTTTACGCATGATTGTTTTCTTTCATTTTTCGTACCGAGATAATTGATAACACATATGATAGCTCCAGTGAAAATTTTGCATGTTCACGTTTTAGGTTTTAATTTCGCCCGTAAATATTTTAAAATACTAATTCTCAGTAGTTGGAAATATACTTTCTATCCAAATTCGTTATTTAAGATTTAGACATAACTTTAATGAGGTACGTTCTTTGGCGTATAAAAAGCAGAAAAAGTTTACAGCATATCTTTGAAAAAGTTCCTGCTGCCTTGTCAACCTTTCGACTGATATCGTTCTGAGCGTCTAATGGGAGAGAAAGGTTTTTGGATTTTTGTTATTTCCCAGTCATTTTAGCTGATGATTCGTTTAAATTAAGACATACTTATGCGCATTCTAGTTGGTCAACCAATGCGAATAAATTTCATCCTACACCACTGGTCATGCAAATTGTTTTTATGCAATGTATACATTTTTTTAAAAGACAATCTGTTTATTGTAACTGTATTCGTGTATTTCCTACGAGAGTGGTAGTTTCAATCAATGCCAGTAAATGTAATTCCCGATATGCTATCGTTTTCTTATTACTACATTAAAATTATGTAGTTATGTGATATTCTTTTGTAGCTTTGATGATATACTTTATATCAATTTTAATGCCATATAAGTTAAGTTTCACGGGTTTCTATTTATTTGTATTCGCGCTTATACAATTTTAGCAGTGCAGCTCGCGGAATCAATCTACTTTCTTTACCTACTGCAAGTCCATGAATGGGCTGCATCTATAATTCGATGTATTGCTAATTATTGCTATCTACATGAATTTTTATTATCAGTTTGTTGTTTTTTGCAGGTATAATAAACTACACATTTCTACATTTCTGTTGAATTGAACTGAGTATATGTGCACTTTATGCAGTAATTTATTATTAAAAATTTCTAAATTGGAATAAAAAATGCAAATATATATTGGCGAAGGCTAAATTAATTTCTTGCTTTGGCATAACGTAGGCATACTTCAGTTTCGGAACTTTTATTATGTCCATTTTAGCGTAAAATCAATAACCAGATGTTTCAAGATCCACTCATCTCTGTGTGTATGCTTTAGCGCATTTAAAACTTGCTTGCTGTGTCCTACTAACATGGCGTTTATTTGCTTTCCATACTGAAGATTTCTGCAATGCATGCCATCGACAAGAATTCACCTTCCTTGTTAAAGTGATTCCCCTAACCAACTAGGCATCTGTTCTTGTTTTAAATTTTCATTCAATGTCCATCGGCACATCGCGAATTACTCAGGTTATCGATCAATGATTGGAATGGTCGATTGGAAATTTGTGAAGACGCTTGCATGAAAGTTACTGAAACATTATAATTTGAAGATACAAGGCAGTAAGACGGCAATTCGTTTCGTTGGAGGAGATGAGATCGTGGTTGGTTTCAGTCAGACTACGAATCAAATGTTGCTTCTTAACTATGTGATTTTAAATTCCTTAATAGTGCAATGGTATATGGGAGCGTTTTAATTGGTTGGCGTGAATGCTCTGGATCTGCAGAATTCATAAGAGAAAAGTGAAAAATTGAATACGTCTTTACTCTTTGTTTTCCTGGTTGAGCGCATAGATAATTTCACTGATGTCACTGAACGTCAGGATATTCTGTCACATGGTATGTATTGCATTCCTTCTAGTTACTGTTTATATATATATAGAGAGCAGGTATATATATATATATATAAATTCTCATGAAATGTCTTCATAGCTACCGTATTTGCGTAGAGACGTTGATTTCGCCACCTTTTGTTGCTTGTGATATACACGTAGGCTTTCCACCACGACACTGTTCTCCTCATCTGAAAATTTACCTTTATCATAACTTTCATGAGGAAGAAGTACATGCTTGACACTTGATATGCGAACGCTAATTTTGAAAATTGCGTCTTCATTGTGGACTACTTTCTCTATTGCTTTAACTCAGTTGCTACCGCTAACCGTGTCCAAAACGGTTGAATAGGATAGCAGATTCGATGAAATGGCAGAGGTTGACATACTTACTAATTATAATATCTCATCGCATCCTTAAAGCTCCTGAAAATGCGCGTTCAATTTGCCGTGAAAGCGTGTCTCATGATTATCTGCCTTTTGTACAGCCTAGATATTCTGAAGCCGATTCAGCATTTCTATTATTTTGTATATTTCGTGTTGAATTGAACTGTACTCCTTTTATACAAAGGAATGTCCGGATTCTATTATTACTGTTGAGGCTCATGATGGCACCTTTTGCCACCTGAGATTTTTGACTGTCTATAAACAGTAAACACTTATGCCATTTCGCCGATTGACCTACTTTTTAATTTGTTAAAACATTATTTGGCTGTCAAAGTTTGATGAAAAGATTTATTTGTGTGTCGAGTACCGACTCTTGCATAATATTGAGATTTATATGTCATCTGAAAAAGGTTATTAATGATTTACTTTCTTCCAGCCAGTTTTTATGTCTTAATAATATTTCATCAATTAAAATACATGGCTCATTTTTCACGTGATAAATTAATCAATATAATAGGTTGATTGTCTAAATTAATTGCTTGGAATTATTTTTTGCTAGTCAATATTTCTTGTACACATGTTTATTTTTAAATGAAAAACATCTTTAGCGGTACATCGTATTCTTCTTTAATTCGTTTTTTGATTTACCAATTATTTTTGAAATTGTTAATTTTAACGAATGGGACACTTTAAAATTGTTTTTCTAAAATTGTTGGCATCTTACAATTTTTTTAATGGCAACGATTTAAAACTTACCCATCTCATTTTGAGCCTGTTCATTTAAAATAATCTGTTCGTATAAAATTATTTTTAGTTTCCATCGAATATCATTTTTTTACATTTTGCTATTATTTTTTACATTTATTGTCTCAATAAAGAGTGTTTATATATTGTAGGGTTTAGTCGTTTGTTTTGTGATATTTATTTGTTTTAATGTAGATAAAATACATCCACGCTTTAAAAATATTTGTATTATATTTCGTATAAAAAAAAACAGTTTTCAGCTTTTATCAAGACCCTAAAACACAGGGGAAACTAAATAAATTAAAGATATTTCATTGTTTAGCAAAGTTTGTTTTGTGAATTCTATTCAACAATGGTTGTTTATTCTTTGTTAATCTGAGGTTTGCCTTCAACAATGATTCAGTTATTAAGCCGGTTTGCCGATGGTGTTTGGCTAAAAGTTGCCTCTATTTTTTTCTCTTACTCGTGCATCCGTTTGTTGTTGGTGATGCAGCTCCATCATTGAAATTCTTTTTATTTCTAGTTGGCGATATTTCTGCTTTTATTTTCAGATCCACTCATCTGCCTCTTGTCATGCAATCTTATTGACTGGCTCTAATTAATATGACTGCGTGACAAGATTCAGGTGTGAGCTTCCGAGGAATCGATCCAAAATTTCGTCAAGGTAAAGTGAAAAAGGTACAGAAATATCACGCTTATATTTAAGCAGCAATGCGGTGGAACACGTGCGGTGAGGAAGCTGTGCCATAGACCTGTTCAGACTATAGCAGATCACTCTTAAGGCATTGCGAGATTGAACGAGCCGAAAATTGAGCTGTCCATTTTGCCTCACCGGTTACTGAACCTGTGTATTTGTATACCGTGTTTTACTGCTTTTCTGTGTGTTTTTTTGGAAGTATTTGACGAACTAGTGATTTCTTTCATAACTTATTTTGCCCATCATTTGTACTACTGATTTCACTTGAATCGTTCTTTAATTTCATTTTTCAGATGTTACGTTTTACTCCTATCAATTTTTAACTTATTTTGTCCTACGAATGGAAGCAACTCTTTTATCCTTCCATGTGATTTTAACATAACTAGGTTTCCTTTTTTATGCTTGAGCTTCATCCGATTTCAATCAGTTTGTGCAATAGATCCTTGATTGTTTTTTTAATGTCTGCTGTTGTTCTTCCCGTTATTCGTATAGTAATATTTGTATACTGATATTGGTTTCGACGCCTTTGGAGTTCTTGGTTTTTATATGCTCTGAGAGATATTAGCAACTCAACTATGTTGTTTCGATATATGAAAAAGATATCCTCTACACCATGCTTACGCGACTCCTGTGAGTTGCATAGTAGAATAAGCTGTGTTTTGTTGAGCATGTGCAGATTTAGTGCGACGGTGAGGAAACTTTACTCAAGAATAAAGATAGTACTTTTCCATGTGGTTTTCGAGGTGTTTTACCTTTAGATCCTTTATGTAAAACGGACCAAATATTTAGCTGAACTGTGTATTTGAGAAAAGCTTTCAGGGTATTGTGCTTTTTAGAACATATATAGAAAACATTAATAAATGGCATTTATGGTTTGAATACTTTTTATTTGATCACCTTGGTCGATAAAATGCTGACCTAAATTCTGTTTATTGTATTTTTCAATTTCTGGTAGAAGTTTACTGGAATTTTACTGTCTGTCATTTTTTGGCAAGCGTTTTCCTTTTATACATCACGCTGCCTCATAAACATTCATCTCGTTTTCGCAGTTGTTAGACTAATGTAACACTCGCGTTTACTCGCAATTAACGAATTCGAAACCTTAACATGTTGCCTTTTTTCATTGTGAATTTTATAACATTCTTCAATTTTTTTCTAACTGATTGTCTCACTTCGTACGTACAATTATTTCACTAGAGTATTATTTATGCGTTGGAAATTTTGCTTGTCGAAATGAATAATGCAATTTACCATCTACAAAATGTGTAGTAACAATTCTAGCCTACGTATTGCCAATGTTAAAACATTTGCTGCTTAAATTTATCTATTTTTTGTTACCTGTTTAAATACAAAACATGCTTGCTCTGGAAGAAATGGTTTATAACAACCTTCTGTTAATGGTTGAATAACCATTGGTTGTGCGTGCGGTGAGAAAAATTAAATTTTAATCGAGTTTGCGATCTTGATATATACACCTGACCCATTATGTACACACATTTGTCAATATAACCTAAGTATCGTATAGTGTGGAAAAGGCAATTCATCCAGTATGCGATCTTGGTATAAGCACCTGGTCCATTAATTACTGACATGTGTCAGTATAAACTAAGAATTGTTTAGTGTAGCAAAGGCAATTCATCCAGTAAACCGGTCTCGTCCTTATTGAGAACTCATCATGTACTGGCCAGAATTTGCCGCGGACAGGGCTCGAACCTGGGCACGTCTGTTTTGGAATGTAATGCTCTAACCACTGAGCTACACTGCCGCAAATTACATGCACTTTTCAGTTATATACTGGCTAATTGTTTCTTGGTTAGCCCTTCCTCTCGGTGGAGCCTACATGGAATACCATGTCGTTCAATGGTTAGAGCAACAGATTACGAAACAGACGTGCCCAGGATCGAGCCCTGTCCGCGGCCAATAAGAACAGAAACCGGTCTACTGGATGAATTACATTTTTAAGATTATAGGATGCTTAGTTCAAAATTTGCAAATGTATGTATTAAATGGATAGCTTTTTATCTGTTAATGCTATCTAGATTCATTTTGGCTAAATTGAAAGCTAAGCTATGCCCATTTGACCAGTTGCACAGTGAATTTCAAACTGCTCAAATTTCTTAGCGTGATTTCCCGATTTTTCGGCCAAGTTTAGAATATGTTAAATGCCCGGTGTTTTGATTTTAGCATAAGAAAGGCCTTCCAGGAATGGAGCATGGAAGGCTTATTCATACCTCCGTCTTAATTGGATTTTTTCGAATTTGAATCTTCAAGAATAACATTATTAAATAGTTTATCCAACGTGTGTACGGAAACTTTCTGTGTGTTTAACACTAGTGCGTATAATTTAAAACTAAAGTGTATTTTATAAGCTAATCATTGTATATTTATAATAGTATTTGTATACACATTCAATCGAGGCAATACAGTTTTTTAGTTTTTACGTGATTTATGAACTGTACACAACATTTTATTAATTCATCTATAATTAAACTTTCTTTTAACACAAAATCTCTTTTATTTTATTTTATTGAATGTGTCTAAGTAAATTCTGTGTTGTTTTGATGGTAATGTGTTCACTCATAAATTTTTAATGAAATAAAGAAGACATGCTAATTTCATTTGAATTGGTATAATAAGTTCTAGAATACATTAGTCAAAATGAGGCTGAAATTGGAGCCACTGGATGGGAGGGATTTTTGAGCTAGTAAGGAAAAGATACAATATCGTCGCGTACTCGTCGAAGGGTAAGTAAGGACTATGCTAAACTAAAACATTCAATCATGGGTCGGTAAGTTCCTGAGCGGTCTTTGTTTCGATGATGGAAGTCGAAAAATACGCGGTAAATATGGAGAAGTTAAACGGCAGCACTACTCTGTATGAAGCTTAGTACCGTTAAATATGCAGACTGGTATAATATTAAAATTTGGTTATCCTATTGTGCCGCTTAAACACGGACAGAGTTTATCTATTGTCTCTTAAAATATGACGGAGCGAACTGCACAAGTGAGAAATCCACATTGCCTGTTTCCAGGAGACTAAAATTGTTTAGAGCAACCCACAATGTGGCTTATTTGAACGTCGCACAATGAAGTAGATTCTACTTCCATCCCAATGAGTGAGTGATTCAGCGGTAAACGTAAATGTCGGAAGATTGATTGATCATAATTAGCTGTTGCAAAGGCATCAGCATCTCCAATCTTGATACTTAGATTTGACCACCACCAATGGGGTTTTTATAACAAGAATAGCCGTTTAAACCATGTATATTGGTGAGCGGTGTCAGAGTGCTCAAGTTCTCTGGTAAACATGCGACTTTTCCCTTCGTCCAGGATGCGCGAGTGGGTCGCAGGTGATCTACCGGGTCAACCAATATATCTGACCTACATATTTTGGCCACTTCAATCCAATTAGCACTCCACACAATGAAGCTGTCTGTATTCCATTTGAGTATGCGTTCAGATTCTATTGTACCAGTTTACTTACTGCTGTGGCAAAATCGGTCAATGGTAATATGATCCAGATTATTCGTGAAGACTGTGAGAAATGAGCATAATTTTTATTTGAAATGGAACGCGTAGATCAAATTCAAGCCTTCCGTCGCACTCGCATGCTACGTCACCGATTTAAACGACCAACTATCATTGCTTTTCGTGACAACATAGCTGTTTTTGCATATTTATCGCGCAAGGTTTTATGATGAGCTATGCGTAATGACTGTGTCTCAGATAAAATTGCTGAATCACTTTAAACCTGTTATAATGATGAGTCGGCCTGTATTCGCCCTATAAATGACCGTTCTGAACCTGTTGTTATTGGTTCCTTTGTTGGAAAAGGATGTGTCATTGCTCCGACCTTGTTCAAATTTGTCTTTGGTTGAGTCTTGGCTGAGGTGACTGAAGCATGTCAATTAATGGAGATCGATGGTGGTTTCCTGCTTGCCGACCTTGAATACACTGACTAAATATATTAGTAGAAAAGGTAGTCGAGTTCTAAATGCCCATTCGTTGGGCTCGAGTAATTTCTACGGCGTATTATCGGAAGCTGAGAACCTCAATAACGATGGTTAAGGATAATTATTATTTGGAGTCCATTATAGTGCTCAACGGCGATCTGTTGGCAGTTTTCAATAATTTGGCCTATTTGTGACTTCTGGTAACACCAAACGTAATAGCCTTGCTGTAGCTATTTTTGAAAAATTATTCAAACCACGCTGAAATCACCTCTCTATCATCAACAACCTAAACTCGATCTTCTTTTATACTGCGGAGACTAGGTGCGCAACACCCAATACACAATTAGGTATTTTGCAAACCGGATTTTGTAAGAAATTATAATTTCGCGGTGTGGCACGAGATTTTTCTGTTAGGAGGCATCCTTCAAAAGTAAGTAATTCTTTCTGGGAAGGTCGCTTTAGTAGCCTTCTAGCGAAGCCATCGAGACAATTTCTGCAAATGGATGGAACCACAATGAAAACTGACCAGCGCCTTAATGGCTCCGTCCTAATATCCAACATTCTTCACCCAAATATATAGTGGTTAAAGGGCGTAATACCGGCTCCTACTGATGAGCCGCCAATTAGCATGAAACGAATGTGCATGAGATTATTCTTTCCGTTCATGCTTTCTTTGGTTTATCCTTCTGGTTACAACTGAACTAATTTGTTACTGGGTTCGCAACACCTAATACATACTTGAATTAATGGCTCATCACAATTATTCACATTATCGGTTACTTTACCATGCCATACCATAAAGCATTTAACTAAGAGACCGGATGATGAGCTAAATGTTTTTAACATCTTTAGATTATCTTCATTAGTTCTTCTTCTTAAGCACTGGCGCTACTAGAAAACATTAAACACCCTACCTAGTAATGCTTTGAAAGTAATAGATTGCGCGACAGGGAATAGTTTAATCACTTGACCCGCGTTGTAGCCAACAAGGTGTTTGCATCCAGTGTCTTCAATTTGACGGCAGCCATTTTCAACGGAAAGTACATCCCGCAACCAATTTGACAATCATTAAGTCAAAAGGCCACCGAAAGCTGCAATCGGAATGTCCGCAGCCAAATTGGAGACAGTAGACCTTGTTGGGTGCATCGAGGGCCAGGTACACCATACATAACATTTTAGTTATGTATGTGCTTCTTTATGTATTTAATATCTGCTATACTGTGGTTAGTTTCATTTCAACCATTTCTTTTGGCATGCGTTGATCTTAACATAAAAGTATTGTATTGTTGTTTGCATGGTATTGTGTTTTAGGACAATTCAATGGAAGTTGTTACTTCACCTGAGGTAGAATTGCCGTTGGCGCCAAATTGTGAGGCCGCATACGCTGGTCAACTGGCGTGGACGCGAGTCTGGGTGCATCAGTTAAATTGTCGAGAGGCTGCTCTCTTATTGGCCAGGTTGCCTCAACTTTCTGACGAACAGCAAAGCTCATCATCCGATAGGTCGAGTTTCTCAGCTAATCAGTCGAGAAGTGCAGCAAAAAGTGACTTTCTTTTGGCCTTTCATGTTGATTATCTAAGCCTCAACGATTGTTCTTCATCTTCATCCGCTTCAACTTCGCTTTCACAAAATTGGGCAAACTGCCATTTAAGCAAGGCAAAGCCGCCTTCAGAACAACTGATTACAAGATGCAGTCTGATGGCTGAGTGGTATGAAAATTGGCCTTTCTACTTACGCAACTATTTGCGACACATTCTGGCTCTTAAATCTCGTTAGCTTAAGTTTTTAATCGTTTTTCATCTGCTTTTAACGCTTGAAGTAAGCGTGAAATATTTCTACATGCTTAATTTGTATTCAGTGTCAACTAAATCGATTGTTGCTCAGTAGCTTTCAAAGACCAAGTTGTTGGTCGGAGCGCGTTCGATTTTTGTGCGTAAACTTATGCGCATATCTAATCTGAATTCAACCTCATTCCTAATGATAAGTTCTGTTTGTAGTTGCAGTGCGTTAAAATAATTTTACGCACAAATGAATTGTTGTGTCGCTAAGTTAATTGCTTAAGTTGGATATAAAGCGTAGTGCTTGCGGGTTGTATATAGAAACAATCAATTCGTAGGTTGCAATATATTACGATGTTATTAAAGACTACAGCTTTGTCAATGTGATGCTGCATGTCGGACTATTTCTTGTAGTATTTGTTCATTTGAAGTGTTATGACATTATTTAATTATATATATATATATATATATATATATATATATATATATATATATATATATATATATATATAGTGGCATAGCTTGATCATGGTATGATATAAGAAATGTCATCCAACTCTTTTATTGTGGTTTTTTATTTGGCCACCTATCAATTGTAGTAACCAGAGTTGATGCCGACAGGATTCGGACCAAAGTTTTTTTGCTGAAAGCTATGTTAGTCATTTCAGAGACAACGAGACCAACGCACTGCATGTACTTCTTAGCTTTTTAACAGCCATGTTTGGCAAATTATTGCATCACTTGTCCGCACGATAGTGTCCTGTTCATTAACTATCGTCAGCATTAAGCAAAAACTGATCGAGTATATTTGTTTTAAAACTTTAAACTTCATGCAATGCATGGGCCGCGAGGCGTACATGCTGGATTTGTATTGTTCTGATGTAGACGTTTGCAAATTCGGCTTCTCCACGATTCAGACGTGGTTACGATAGGCGAGACCATGAGCTAGTGGATGAATCACATTTGATATTTTTTTGGCGAGTTAATTTATACCACCACTAACATATATTTTTTTGAGTTGCCAGTATAAAATAAACATTGTGTCAGGGAGCAAATGAAAGTCATTAAGTAGACTTGTTTCGTTCTTGTCGAGAACTCCTCTGACTTTCCATAATTGCTGCGATCAGCGCTTCAACTGGAGCACCTTTGCTTGAGCGTATTGCATCCCATCTACTACGTCATTCAAGTCGCGCACTTCCTGTAAATTCATTTATGTACAAACTTAAGTTGGTTTACTTGGCTCTCCTTCAGGTGGTGCCTAATTGTTATAGCTTTCGAATTTAGGTTTCTACTGGCCAACCCTGATCGGTTATTATAGAGCAGACCCCATGCCACCTGGAGAAATGAAATTGAATTACATTATAAATAATGTATGTTATCATGTGTACCTATTGTCAGCATAAACCAAACTTTTCATAGTATAGGAAATGTATTTTATCAAGTAGACCATTTGCATCCTTATTGGGCACTCATCAAGTACTTTCCAGAATTGCCACGGCAAGTACTTGATTAGCGTTAGCAAGAACAAAACCGACCTTCTAGATGCACTGCATTTCCTACCTTGTGCAATATTTAGTTTGCACTTACAACAAATATATGTGACAAAATCCTGCCAGGAAATTTTAGTTCGAAGTTTGTGCATAACTAATGTCTAATCCTTCTGTTATTGCATTTAATATTAAAGGCAAAACATCTTATCATTTATGCTACTTCATTAGCTTTAATGTTCCATCATCTTGCTTGTGTCATTCACTGGCAATATATTGTTAGTGTGTGATTTATTTTATGTCATTGAAGCATGAGTTCCTTAATGCTGATGCATTTCGGTGTCGTCTGTCCGCGATTCTAGGCTAAATTTTTTTTTAAATATTGATTTTGTAATCCTGGTATGATTAGAAAGTATGTGGATTTAATTTTCGGTTTTAATCATTTAAATAGTTGGTTTTTTTTAAATTTCAATTGAAAATATTCTTTGTCCACTATTTCTCTGATACAAATTTGCTTTTTATTGTTATTTAAGATGTTTTATTCCGTAACTATTTTTCATTTTTTTATGCATTTATTTTAAGTGATACTGTATTTAGAAAAGTATTTTTACAGCAGATGAGTGTAGCGCATTTATTATTCTCAGGTAATATGTTTTTTTAGAGAATCTTTATTGTACAATAATTATTATTGATAAACGTCTTATGTTCAAGATGTTGAGTTCGCTATGAAGCAAAACGAGAAAACATCAAAATTTTAAATTTTAAACGCTATTTTTTTCTTTTCAATGCTTGTCGTCTATCAATATTTCATTTTAAAAAGTTTGTCTGCGCGACATGGAACTGATTAATTATCAGGTTCTTGTTTTGGCAAAACAAGATTTTTGCATCTACTGTCTTTATTTTTATTCAGAATAATTCGGCTTCCGGCTTCGGAAGCTTTTTTAGCACTAAGCTTATCTCACCAAGAATTTCAAAATTATTAAGTCAAGTCATTAAGTATAAAGGAAGCCGTTTAGGTGAAAACTTAATAGTAGTCAATTTCTCGGTGAGGTGAGCTTACCGTCAAAAAAGCTTCCGAAACAGGAAGCGAGGATATTCAAAGTAAAGTTGAATAATGTGGATATAAATATCTGGTTTCGCAAGGTATGAGTCGGGTAATATCTTCTTTTTTTTACTTCATATGCCTAATGTTTTTGTCTGCTACATAGGCAACTTGTTCTTATCAAAATGTAATTTTAATGGTAATCATGACTTCGGGTAGTTAAGACTTTCGAACTAGCGCTATTATTGTCGTCATCACTCTTCACCCTAGTAATGCATAACTTTGTATAACGAAAATTTCTCAATTTGTGCACATGGTTTTTATGACCCTTGTTATTTGAATATTTACATTTAAGTAAAATCCTCCCCCTTTTAATGTCCTTGCTGATTGTGTTTTTATCTTCGTAGACTTTCACCTCACAACATTTTCTGGAATGACGTTTAATATTCTTGAATACAGCACGTTTTGTAAATACAGTTGTACTTTTATCGAGGAATTGCACGATATGTTTATGACAACCCTCGAACAGAGGTAGTAACTTATTTGAAATGTTCCAGTTCCTGGTTTAAATTGCTGTAAAGCAAATGCAATTTAATGCAAGCGGTGTAATTGCGAAAGAGCAAAATAAGACTACTGCAATTGTGCTCTATTCTATCCATTATTACTATTAAACGTAAACAATTTTACAAACATATACATGCTTTCTTTTTTTAATTCTAGACATTTGCTGTAAAACGAAGTCTGGAATGCATCTGAATTTTAAGAATTGCATAAAAGCATATAAAAATTAACTATAATGACAAAATTTAACTAAATAGATACTTTTGATGTACTTACTTTGTGTTGTCTGTCTCCCTATCAACTGAACCCACCATGAAGCATTTGGTTTTCTAAAAATTCAATCGTATGTACATTAATCCAGGGTGATTTTAATATGGGTTCTCTATGAAGGTACCTTCTATACGCACTTAGTATTCATTTTGTCGAATTTGTTAATGTAAATGTTGCTACAATTCGCATACTATCCACGCATCTAGTATCATAATTTTGTTCTATTTCGCATTTTTTAAATCATATTCACGAAGTAGAGGTGTTCAAGTTAGCGCCGTTCACGCATAAAATTGCTAAATTGATTATGATTTAGGCTTAAGGTGCTTGAAATTTTGGCGTTGGTTCTTATTACTAAGTAGTACATAAGCATTATTTTTTAAATTAATTACTCTGTTGTTGATGGCTATTTCGTATACTCCTAATAAAACTATCGCCGATTAACGCCGGGATTTCAAACTTAAGCGGTTGAAATGTTTTTTATCAATCTTTTAACATAATATAAGAATAGTTATGCTTTTATTAGTTTAAGGCACGAGAATACATTTCAGAAACTATTACCAAATTACCAGTAAGAAAGGTGGCTTATTACAAATATTTAAATGAAATATTTTATTACCGACTAGCAAATTACGATTTACAAAAGTCACAATTTTTCGACGAAAATCGAAATAGGCCTATTTTGTGCCTATATGTTCATTTACTTTGGTTTATCTGCAATGTTTATGTATGAAGCGCTGTTTCATGTAAAAAAAGCATGCTTCTTAATTTTGCTGGTCATTTTAATGTAATTTCTTGGCAACTTTTTTAATTACACCCAATAACCGGCATCCACAAGTCTGGTTGAAATGTACTGCCTTTGACTGCATATCTCTACAGCGTCTAGTAGTTCAACGCGCAGAGAAGGGCAACTCCGCGAGCTATCCAGTGCTTCTGAGGTAGATCGGACGGAATTTCAATGACGAACACAAAGTTTGTCGAGTGGCCTGTTGTTGACAGTGTGCCTGTTCGTAGAAGTGAATATTTAAAATAATATGCCTATTTATACTCATTTGTAAAAGGCATGACTGTAACGAAGGCTATACGCATCCGCTCATAACTACCACTTACGTATAGAGGCGAGATTGTCTATATGCATACTTTTTAGCACATATTATTCATAATATCAATTTTATACATACTATAACCCTTGATGGACATGAAAAAATCCAGAGATAAATGTATCAATAAACCAACTTTCATCGTGAAACTATGATAGTTTTTATACGTGACTTCGGTCACTTGGATTCTGACGAAGGCAAATGGAACGGTTGTTCAAAATATTAAGTAAATTCGACAAATCTTTCCAAAGTATGTTCTTATTGAAAGGCCACCTAGAAGAAATATCTAATGTATTGTAAATTTAACAATAACTGATTGCGCGTGTTGTGGTAACAATTCTTTAAACCAAGTTTGCGAGCTTGAAGTAAACACCAACCCCATTGTATTTAACCAGTCATCGGACAACATGGCAAAAATACTGCCATCGCACGCACTGACGCGTTTCGATTTTCCATGATCATCACCAGAGTACGACGTCAAACTGACTATCGAGGATCAAACCGCA
>JAQBSW010007693.1:20000-39132 GCA_029291075.1 Eudiplozoon nipponicum | reverse complement strand
TAGTGTAGTGTGCGGCAGGATAGCTCAGTCGTTAGAGCACCAGATTCCGAAGCAGACGTGCCCAGGTTCGTATCCTGTCCGCGGCAAATTCTGGCCAGTACTTGATGAGTTCCCAATAAGGACGAAACCGGTCTACTGGATGAATTGCCTTTTCTACACTATACAATTCTTAGTTTATACTGACATATGTAAGTAATTAATGGGTCAGGTGTTTATATCAAGACCGCAACCTTGATTATAATAATTGTTATCACCACCCGCGCAACCAAAGTTCGTTTAATTATATAAATGTTCATTTCAATACCACTTCCCCATGTAATGTGGTGTCTGTTCAGTAATGACAGATTGGGCATGGTTAGTTGGAACTTTCGGTCTAAATGGATGCCATATGAGCTCCACCTAAAGGAAAAATTGACTAACCAAGTTACATTAGTTAGTATATAACTGAAAATTGTGTGTAGTGTAGTGTGCGGCAGGATAGCTCAGTGGTTAGAGCACCAGATTCCGAAGCAGACGTGCCCAGGTTCGTATCCTGTCCGCGGCAAATTCTGGCCAGTACTTGATGAGTTCCCAATAAGGACGAAACCGGTCTACTGGATGAATTGCCTTTTCTACACTATACAATTCTTAGTTTATACTGACATATGTAAGTAATTAATGGGTCAGGTGTTTATATCAAGACCGCAACCTTGATTATAATAATTGTTATCACCACCCGCGCAACCAATGATCGTTTAATTATATAAATGTTCATTTCAATACCACTTCCCCATGTAATGTGGTGTCTGTTCAGTAATGACAGATTGGGCATGGTTAGTTGGAACTTTGTGTCTAAATGGATGCCATATGAGCTCCACCTAAAGGAAAAATTGACTAACCAAGTTACATTAGTTAGTATATAACTGAAAATTGTGTGTAGTGTAGTGTGCGGCAGGATAGCTCAGTGGTTAGAGCACCAGATTCCGAAGCAGACGTGCCCAGGTTCGTATCCTGTCCGCGGCAAATTCTGGCCAGTACTTGATGAGTTCCCAATAAGGACGAAACCGGTCTACTGGATGAATTGCCTTTTCTGCAGTATACAATTCTTAGTGTATACTGACATATGTTAGTAATTAATGGGTCAGGTGTTTATATCAAGACCGCAACTTTGATTATAATAATTGTTATCACCACCCGCGCAACCAACGTTCGTTTAATTATATAAATGTTCATTTCAACACCACTTCCCCATGTAATGTGGTGTCTGTTCAGTAATGACAGATTGGGCATGGTTAGTTGGAACTTTCGGTCTAAATGGATGCCATATGAGCTCCACCTAAAGGAAAAATTGACTAACCAAGTTACATTAGTTAGTATATAACTGAAAATTGTGTGTAGTGTAGTGTGCGGCAGGATAGCTCAGTGGTTAGAGCACCAGATTCCGAAGCAGACGTGCCCAGGTTCGTATCCTGTCCGCGGCAAATTCTGGCCAGTACTTGATGAGTTCCCAATAAGGACGAAACCGGTCTACTGGATGAATTGCCTTTTCTACACTATACAATTCTTAGTTTATACTGACATATGTAAGTAATTAATGGGTCAGGTGTTTATATCAAGACCGCAACCTTGATTATAATAATTGTTATCACCACCCGCGCAACCAATGTTCGTTTAATTATATAAATGTTCATTTCAATACCACTTCCCCATGTAATGTGGTGTCTGTTCTGTAATGACAGATTGGGCATGGTTAGTTGGAACTTTGCGTCTAAATGGATGCCATATGAGCTCCACCTAAAGGAAAAATTGACTAACCAAGTTACATTAGTTAGTATATAACTGAAAATTGTGTGCAGTGTACTGTGCGACCGGATAGCTCAGTCGGTAGAGCACCAGATTCCGAAGCAGACGTGCCCAGGTTCGTATCCTGTCCGCGGCAAATTCTGGCCAGTACTTGATGAAATCCCAATAAGGACGAAACCGGTCTACTGGATGAATTGCCTTTTCTACACTATACAATTCTTAGTTTATACTGACATATGTAAGTAATTAATGGTTCAGGTGTTTATATCAAGACCGCAACCTTGATTATAATAATTGTTATCACCACCAGCGCAACCAATGTTCGTTTAATTATATAAATGTTCATTTCAATACCACTTCCCCATGTAATGTTGTGTCTGTTCAGTAATGACAGATTGGGCATGGTTAGTTGGAACTTTGGGTCTAAATGGATGCCATATGAGCTCCACCTAAAGGAAAAATTGACTAACCAAGTTACATTAGTTAGTATATAACTGAAAATTGTGTGTAGTGTAGTGTGCGGCAGGATAGCTCAGTGGTTAGAGCACCAGATTCCGAAGCAGACGTGCCCAGGTTCGTATCCTGTCCGCGGCAAATTCTGGCCAGTACTTGATGAGTTCCCAATAAGGACGAAACCGGTCTACTGGATGAATTGCCTTTTCTGCACTATACAATTCTTAGTGTATACTGACATATGTAAGTAATTAATGGGTCAGGTGTTTATATCAAGACCGCAACCTTGATTATAATAATTGTTATCACCACCCGCGCAACCAATGTTCGTTTAATTATATAAATGTTCATTTCAATACCACTTCCCGATGTAATGTGGTGTCTGTTCAGTAATGACAGATTGGGCATGGTTAGTTGGAACTTTGGGTCTAAATGGATGCCATATGAGCTCCACCTAAAGGAAAAATTGACTAACCAAGTTACATTAGTTAGTATATAACTGAAAATTGTGTGTAGTGTAGTGTGCGGCAGGATAGCTCAGTGGTTAGAGCACCAGATTCCGAAGCAGACGTGCCCAGGTTCGTATCCTGTCCGCGGCAAATTCTGGCCAGTACTTGATGAGTTCCCAATAAGGACGAAACCGGTCTACTGGATGAATTGCCTTTTCTACACTATACAATTCTTAGTTTATATTAACATATGTAAGTAATTAATGGGTCAGGTGTTTACATCAAGACCGCAACCTTGATTATAATAATTGTTATCACCACCCGCGCAACCAAAGTTCGTTTAATTATATAAATGTTCATTTCAATACCACTTCCCCATGTAATGTGGTGTCTGTTCAGTAATGACAGATTGGGCATGGTTATTTGGAACTTTCGGTATAAATGGATGTCATATGAGCTCCACCTAAAGGAAAAATTGACTAACCAAGTTACATTAGTTAGTATATAACTGAAAATTGTGTGTAGTGTAGTGTGCGGCAGGATAGCTCAGTGGTTAGAGCACCAGATTCCGAAGCAGACGTGCCCAGGTTCGTATCCTGTCCGCGGCAAATTCTGGCCAGTACTTGATGAGTTCCCAATAAGGACGAAACCGGTCTACTGGATGAATTGCCTTTTCTACACTATACAATTCTTAGTTTATACTGACATATGTAAGTAATTAATGGGTCAGGTGTTTATATCAAGACCGCAACCTTGATTATAATAATTGTTATCACCACCGGCGCAACCAATGTTCGTTTAATTATATAAATGTTCATTTCAATACCACTTCCCGATGTAATGTGGTGTCTGTTCAGTAATGACAGATTGGGCATGGTTAGTTGGAACTTTGGGTCTAAATGGATGCCATATGAGCTCCACCTAAAGGAAAAATTGACTAACCAAGTTACATTAGTTAGTATATAACTGAAAATTGTGTGTAGTGTAGTGTGCGGCAGGATAGCTCAGTGGTTAGAGCACCAGATTCCGAAGCAGACGTGCCCAGGTTCGTATCCTGTCCGCGGCAAATTCTGGCCAGTACTTGATGAGTTCCCAATAAGGACGAAACCGGTCTACTGGATGAATTGCCTTTTCTACACTATACAATTCTTAGTTTATACTGACATATGTAAGTAATTAATGGGTCAGGTGTTTATATCAAGACCGCAACCTTGATTATAATAATTGTTATCACCACCCGCGCAACCAATGTTCGTTTAATTATATAAATGTTCATTTCAATACCACTTCCCCATGTAATGTGGTGTCTGTTCAGTAATGACAGATTGGGCATGGTTAGTTGGAACTTTGGGTCTAAATGGATGCCATATGAGCTCCACCTAAAGGAAAAATTGACTAACCAAGTTACATTAGTTAGTATATAACTGAAAATTGTGTGTAGTGTAGTGTGCGGCAGGATAGCTCAGTGGTTAGAGCACCAGATTCCGAAGCAGACGTGCCCAGGTTCGTATCCTGTCCGCGGCAAATTCTGGCCAGTACTTGATGAGTTCCCAATAAGGACGAAACCGGTCTACTGGATGAATTGCCTTTTCTACACTATACAATTCTTAGTTTATACTGACATATGTAAGTAATTAATGGGTCAGGTGTTTATATCAAGACCGCAACCTTGATTATAATAATTGTTATCACCACCCGCGCAACCAATGTTCGTTTAATTATATAAATGTTCATTTCAATACCACTTCCCCATGTAATGTGGTGTCTGTTCAGTAATGACAGATTGGGCATGGTTAGTTGGAACTTTGTGTCTAAATGGATGCCATATGAGCTCCACCTAAAGGAAAAATTGACTAACCAAGTTACATTAGTTAGTATATAACTGACAATTGTGTGTAGTGTAGTGTGCGGCAGGATAGCTCAGTGGTTAGAGCACCAGATTCCGAAGCAGACGTGCCCATGTTCGTATCCTGTCCGCGGCAAATTCTGGCCAGTACTTGATGATAATAATAATAATATAATAATTGTTATCACCAACCGCGCAACCAATGTTCGTTTAATTATATAAAAGTCCTGAATAAGTCTCTTTTCTAAAAATATCTCTTTCCAATCTGGAACCATTCCGTTTTATTTTCACATCCATAAAGGGTAATTCATCATTATTCTCTTTTTCCAATGTAAACTTTAATTCACCTAATTGGTTGGCTAATTCGAGGAATTTATTTAACTCATTATCCCCATGATTCCAAATTATAAACATATCATCCAGGAATCTTACATACAAGTTTGGCTTAAGAGGAGATTTTAACAACAGATTTTTTCAAAATAGTGCATAAAAATATTAGCAACCGGGACTTATAGTGGTTGTCCCATAGAGACACCTTTAACTTGTTCATAAAATTCATTTCTGAACTTAAAGTAGGTGGAGGACATACAAATATTTAAGATTTCCATAATACTACTTAACATCATTTTACTACCTTCTATTATCTCTGGGAACTCTGTTAAACAACGCTTCACACTTTCTAATGCTGCTTGTACCGGGACATTAGTATACATCGATACAACGTCCAGGCTAGCCATTCTATCATTATCATTCAAATTATATCTACTAATAATGTCAATAAAATGATATGTATTCTTTAATGTATAATCTAAGAAATAAGTATATTTTCTAATTCTGTTGCATAGAAATTTCGACAATCTATACTTTGGTGAGTTTTGTACATTAACGATTAATCTAAGTGGATTCCCCTGTTTATGAATCTTCACTAGACCATAAACACTCCGAGGAAGTGTGTCACGTTGAATTAATGAATTCCCAAGTCCTGGTTCTAATTCCTTCGAGTCAATCATTCTATTAATTATAGTCTTAACTTGTCCTTGTAACTTATCAGATGGATCTTTATTTATTTTATTATAAGCCTCTAAATTATTTAATTGTTCATACACTTTCGATTCATAATCTGACCGGTTCATAAGTACCGTTGCACCACCTTTATCTGCCTTGAGGCATATTACTTTATTGGATAATAATTCTGCTCTTAAGCGTTTTAGATCATAACTCTGCTTGCATCTCACCTCTTTGTGCTCTAACACCGCTTTGGACACATCCAATTCAAACCTAGTCTTATCTTTTTCTGGGAGAAACTGGGCAATCTTAACTGTTTCTGTAATTATCTCATTCCTAGGTACGTAATCAATAGGGATCGCAATATTAAGTCCAAGATTAAGAATTTATTTTTGGTCGTCTTTGAGATCTATTTTCGATAAAATAACTAAACGTTTGGACATGACCTCTTCAATTCTCTTATTTCTCAAACGGCAATTAATTCGCAATTTTTCTAGTTTTCTTTCATGCCTTTGTCTAATTTTTTAAAATTTCATTATCCCTCGTTTTGTCTGTGAAATCTTCAATATGTTTGAAATCCAACATACGTTATCTCACCAGTAATATGGATCTTATTTTTGTCTTCTATCTAATCAGTTCAAATTTACGTTTGTTTAGTTTATTAATCGATAGTTTTGATAAATGTTAATAAAGCTCATGCTTAAGAGTATTTCCTACTTTATCCATAACGAATGAAAGTTTAAATCTAAAACATTTCGGTATAACATTAAATTTTAAACACTTATTAAGGAACGAGGTATTTTCCACTTGCCTAACAATCTGCATCTTCTTCCGCTTGTACTGATTCAAAAGTGTAACGACTGTTGCATCCTATTTGATACTCAAGTATTTTTGAAGTTAATATTTTGCGGTGTGTCAGCTTGAATCTTTCCAATGCCGCGTTTCGCGTACGCGGGTAATATCTGTACGCGGGCAGTTACACAAAGATCCGATTTCTCACAATTTCCAATTGTGTTTTGTCTTTGATCGGGTTGACTTGTTCTTCGTTCAACTGGAAATGCGGTTCTATCACATCTTTGTTTACTGGCGATGTTTCGGTGCCTACTTTCCAGCACCATCCTCAGGCAACACAGTACAACAATAGCAGATTTAAGCAAATGTGGAAACCTCGTTCCAAAACCATTCTATTTATATATATTTGACTCAACACTAGTTTTAATCATAGAATTTGTCTCAGTAACTAAACTCAATATATAACTATTTATAATTAGCAGACCAATCATTACCTCTACGTTTCAAACTAATCGTAAGCACAATGTGAAGTTAATCAACTCATAGAAATAATTGCATAAGACTATTTGCTCATATGACTAAAATAATTCATTATATCTATATACATATATATCTAAATATAATATCGTAACACCTTTATATATATATATATATATATATATATATATATATATATATATATATATATATATATATTCTTATAATTAGGAAAAAAAACACAAATAACTAAGAGGATAATGGCCATTTATTTCGTGAATACTAAACGTCTCTTATACAATCATACATATTTATACATTTTGGGTTGTTAATTGGTTATGTTTTTGGTGACAAATCTGACTGGTTATTACTGCTGTTTCTTGTTTTGACTAGTAGGTGAGTGTGTATGCGTTTGTGTTTGTATTGTGTATGTGTGTTTGCATGTAAAGGTCATTCTCGCAGTATTGCGAAGTGATGTCTGAGATCTTGTCATGATTGTTTTGATAACTTGAGAGTTAGCCATTTGTGCAAATTGTTCACTGTTATCTATATCGGACGTACGAAGAAGCAATTGATAAGCAGAATCCAGCAACATTTGCCACAGAAATTGATTAACAAAGGCTTGCCACCGTCAGGAAAATCAGCTATTTCCGATCATATATTAGCAACGGGGCACCCTGTCAATTCGACCAATTTCACAATTCTACACAAAGCAAAATCTGAAAAATTACTTTTTATCTACGAAGCGCTTTACATAAAACAACAAACACCTGAACTTAACATTCAAAAGTTTCATCAACATGATATCCTTATCGACTGGCCAAGGATAACAAATTCAACAACAATATACTAGTACCCAGCCAAGAACCAACAGGCCCTCGATTAGAATCAACAAACGTACAATCGGATTGGCAACAAGGTGAAGTTGAGATAGCAGAGGCGCATACGATGACAGAAGTCTCCAAACAGTGTGAGCGTTTAACAAGACAATCAACATTAGCGTTGTTACCAAGCGAAAATAGCACTCTCGCGCAGCGAGGTGAAACAATTAACTATACTGGGAAAAACAGCACTTGTATAGATAACAGTGAACAATTTGCACAAATGGCCAACTCTCAAGTTATCAAAACAATCATGACAAGATCTCAGACATCACTTCGCAATACTGCGAGAATGACCTTTACATGCAAACACACATACACAATACAAACACAAACGCATACACACTCACCTACTAGTCAAAACAAGAAACAGCAGTAATAACCAGTCAGATTTGTCACCAAAAACATAACCAATTAACAACCCAAAATGTATAAATATGTATGATTGTATAAGAGACGTTTAGTATTCACGAAATAAATGGCCATTATCCTCTTAGTTATTTGTGTTTTTTTTCCTAATTATAAGAATACTGTGTTAATTAAAACGGCATGGATATCATAAATATATATATATATATATATAAACCGAGCCAGTGCACATATTTCCTTTGGCTTATCCTTCTAGTCATATCTTAACTGTATTGTTACTAGGTGCGCGACACGTACTAAAAAATTGCACATTTAATAAATAACAAAACTCTGTAAGATAAGCAAAATATCACGTTTGAAACATAGGCAAGAGTGAGCACTTCAAATATCAATGCCCACTATTAAAGTAATGCCTTAATATGATATTGTAATATACAACAGGAACAAATAATGCTTAAACATTATTTAAAACCATATGTCAGTGGAAACCAATAATTGTATAATTTAGAAAAGGCAATTCATCCAGTAGACCAATTTCATCCTTATTGGGAACTCATCACGTACTGTCCAGAATTTGCCGTGGACTGGGCTCGAACTTAGGCAAGTCTTTACTGAAATCTGTTGGACATACCACTGAGCCGTCCTACCACACATTGTGCAATGTTTGGTTTATACTGACTAATGGATTTAAATTATGGAACTGGTGTTTACATCAAGATTGCAAACTTGATTTAATTAATTGCTGTCACAGCCCGCGCAACCATTTTAAATTTTATTACGTATTGACCAAGTTAATAATGGCTAGTGTGAATGAATGGATTGTGAAAATGTTGTTACTCCTAATGTGAGCATAGACAATAGTTTAAAAATAACATGTTTCGAGACGTGGCCATTCATATAAAACTTTAAAACATTTTTCTTATTATGACTAACAAAATGTTTATTATGTGAGCAGAATAATGACGTTAATATTATAGACTATGATGTGCTCGGCAGTTACCAATGTGTACAGTTAATGTATTTTTTTAAATTATGATAGCTCGCACGCATAAATATGTGGCAGAGTGATGTAATAATATCGTCCAATTAATAATGCGATTCTATGAATAGCCGTTATTTGCCACCTGAACATTGCGACTCGTTCCGAACCATCACGTTGCGAATTGTCGCCTTGTGGTCTACAAAAATTTTGAATCTCTGCCACCAGGCAAATCGTGATAAAAGTTGCAATGTTTTGTTAATTCAACGAAGCTTATTATTGGTCTATAAAATAGCACTCGATAATAAGTCTGATCAAAGCAGAGCTACAGTTACGCAGATGTAACTCGAATTAAGTAACTAAATTCGCGGCCTAACATTGAACCAGGGCTACGTCAGAATATCTATGAGCTTCGATATCGTTTATTCTGAGTTGGCCGATTCACTGGAATTTGCCGAAAGTTCGCAAAAATCACGACATCTATTAAGAAGATGTCTGGTAACCACAGACCATATAGGTTGGCAAAAAATATAGGCAATCTTCACGTCTGTTTTTATAATTGAAAATCCGACAATAAACTATTCCAGTTATGTATTTCTACAATTTCAGTGCTAAATAGACTGCTATTTTGTTATCTAGTAGCAAACATGCGTAACGGGTAAAATGAACCTATTGTGACGATGAAAACAAGTAGAATAGTCCACAAGCAATTTGGATGGTGTAGGACCAGTTGTTTTCTTCAGGATGTGCCCATGTGTACATCATAGTCATTGTTTATAAATGTTCCTAAGTCATGCTGAACGACATTCTTACTTTAGATGTCCTCTAAAGTCACCTTTTTATTAATTGTCCTTTAACCTGAATAGTGGTGTCGTTCAAAGAAACGATAGTGTGCACTCCGCGACCAAACTATATATATATATTGCCGGTGGTGTGTTACTAGAAGCTAGCGTGGCCTGCCGTGTATTACGTGGAGATGACGGTGTGCTTCGATTCTGTGTTTGGTAGTCGTTTCCACCTTCTGGACTGCCCTGAGTTCTTTTTATTATTCTTTGGTTATTCTGCACAGGAGCATCGGCTTTTTTATTAATTTTTATAATTGTGTAGCTGGTGATGCTAGGGATGTCGACGATAAAGCTATGGAGAAAGCGTTGATTATTATTTGCGTCTCACCTAGCCAAAGTTTATGATTTGCGTTATGCATACCAAATATGTGTTATTTGATGGAATGCTCTTTAAAAATCATTCTGACTATTTTTATTCTTTTAGACAAGATACACCTTCCAAGAAGACCTATTAAAAGAAGGGCCTAATAGATCAGCTTACGGACCAAAATCTGAACAAGCTTCATTTGAATACATTCCTTCATTCGATTTCAGGCGACGTAACCAAATAAAGGTGGGAGAAATGAACGAGCTACAGAGGGAAGAAGCTTATGATGAAAATGAAAATTATCCCATTGATAATGCCACACCGGCGGTTCTGGAAGATGTATTAATGACTAACAAGGAAATCAACACACCTCGACGAGGCAACCACTCACCAACTGAGCAGTTTGACGACGAGCCAGAAAAGGGTTTACATAGGTATGAGGACGCAGTTGAACAAAATCAACTTCTCTTGTCTTTCGCTGAACGAGTATCCGAGATTGCGTTCGACTTGGACTGTAATAGTGATGAGTACCGTGTCATTGCTGCTATATTGAATGATCTAAATTCTTCGTCAAAAGTTCTAAAAGAAAGGCTTGATACAATTATACGGAAGATAAAATTGGAATTTGAGCAGTTGCCTCGCAACGCGCCGAGTGTAGACGAAAGTAGTGCAACAGCCCAGAGCTCGGGAACTTCTATAGGCAGACTTCAGGGACGTTGCGTCGATAATGGCAGCCAAACAGATGAGTTACCAGAACAGCTCAGACTAATTAGTATAAATGACGACATTGAAGCTGAACTAAAGCAGGCAATGCTTACTGTTGCAGATCTAAGTGAGAAGTTGGCAGAATCACATGAAGAAATTACTGAAAATAGCACAAGTGTAAATTTATTGAAAGATGAAAATTTGGCCTTATTAACCAAGTTGCGATCAACTACTGAGGAAAAAGAGCGAGCCTACTCCACTTTGAAACAGTTGCATGAAGATTCGTTGACAAAATTGGCAAAGGCAGAAGAACGGATCTGTAATGTTGAGGCCTCAATGTTGTCCATTGCTGTTGAACAGTCCATAGCCAAAGAAAAGTTTGACCATGAATTAATGACGTCACGAAATCGTGTATCTGCTCTGATGGCAGATGTAAACCGAGCAACACGCGAAAAGGAAAGTTTTATTTGTCGACTAGCAGAGATGAAGGCTGAAAAGGAATCAGTGCAGGCCGAGCAAGAGATAAGTCGGCGCTACGCAATGGGACTTATGGCTGATCAAGCCAAACTTAAAACGTTACTTGACGAAGTAGTTGCTCATGAGACAGTAGTGGAAAACGAAATTCGATCTTTCGTCTGCCCGTTGGTGGAGAACAACCGAAGGAAGTCTGACGAGCTGCTCTACCTATTTAACAAATATAAGCGGATGGTAGACTTAAGATCACATAACGCAGAGGCAGACGCTGTCGATTCTGTTGTTCCTACAAAGGATTTGTATAAAATGTCTGCTAACGAACCTCAGTTTAATGATTTAAATTGCGAAATTTCGAGTATTTACGACTCAACTCTCGATTCGAAAATCTATTCAGCTACGCAGGCACCTTATCCCTGCGTTGAAGAAGTCTGTCTGGTTGTTGCACCCTGCATTAAAAAGGTTAGCTTCTCCGCTATTTTTTTTTAATATGAACACGAATTTGGAAGTGCATAAAATTTTTGCCCCAATAAAGCTATATTTTACCAGCTATACAAATTCAGAATTTATTTTGAAAGCTCTGCCATTTTCTGCCTGTTTCGAAAAAGAATAAAAGTTTTCTCTCTTGGTGTTCTATTAATATGTGTTTTTTTACAAATTATGACTATAATTTTATTCATAGTACCATTTCCATGTGCAAAAGAAAAAATAAATTTTATCAGATACAAAAAACGCTTCTTTCTCATTATCTCCTCAAGGATCCACATATTAACATATCCTCATACATAAATTGGGAGGCAAAACAGAATAGAAATATTTAAACACAGAGAGAGAGAGAGTGTGTGTGTGTGTGAAAAAAGAAAACCAATAACTTGCGTGCATCACCTCCAGCTAAAGCTCAGTTCCTGAATATGCTTCTTCTGCTTGCATACATCCGGCTTCAGTTTGTTTGTCCATAAGGCTTCGTATGTGGCTACCTCCCTTTTGTTATTGCATTTAGTAATTATCTTAATTGCTACGTCTGGAGAACATACGTGTGATGTTTCAACGATGTGTTGCGCAATTGCAGAAGTGTATTCACCATTTGATTTAAAAAAAGCGTTTAAGTTAAAATGTTCTCTCATTCGAGTGACGCACGCAATTGATTGGTTTCCTTTTTTTCACTCTCGTCATGTTTACAGTTTTCTATTTTGTTTTGCCTTCCAATTTAGATATATAAAGATATATTTATTTGTTGATACTTGAGGAGATAATGAGAAACAAACTTTTATTGTATCTGATAAAGTTTCTTTTTATTTTTGCATATGGAAAGAGCACTATGCATTTTATTAAGGCTCACATTCCCAAAGAATAATTTTATTACTACTAAACTGGCAATTTTTTTCTTGAAATCAAGTTTGTAAGCTTGATATATGCACGAATCTCATTGTATTTAACCAGTCGTCGAACAATAAAGCAAACCAACCGTCAATCACACTTACTCTGCCGCTTTTCGACCTTCAGTGATCTTCATCAGTTTACGATGGAAAATTGTCTATCGAGGATCAAACCGCAATTCATATATATGTGGAAAAGTTTAAATATTCGGCTCACCTCTAGTAGTCTCGTATAGATTGTGTCTGACTGGAAATTTCGGCTGCTCAATTTCTATGCAGTCACGGGCCTTAAATTTCTGCAGGTTTTGCCACATGAATATAAGATATACGATGCAACAAGCAATGATTACATAGGTGGGTTTAAGTGTTTTTAAAATGAAGTTTTCGAGCTTGAAGTAAGCACCAATCTCTTTAGATTTATCCATTTCACCAAATTTGCTATATATATATATATATATATATATATATATATATATATACATATATATATATATATATATATATATATATATATATATATAGAGCAGATACTGCAAAAGTGAATGTTCGTGACTACATGGAAATTTCGCGGCCGACATTTCTGGTGAATTACAAGGTATGCGAAACTACTAGAGATGAGCGCTGTATATCTTTTTTTTCTCTATATATATTCAATGCGGTTTGATCCTCGCTAGTCAGTTTTCCGTCGTAAAATGGAAGGTCTAAACACTTCAATACCTGTGACTGACGGAGGTTTTGCAATGTTGTTCGACTGGTCAGAGTAACATGGGATCGGTCTTTACTTCGAGCTTGCGAAATTTTTTTTCAAAAATTGTTATCACCATCCGCGCGATTAAGGATTGTTCTAATGGGCTAAATATTATATGAATGCCGTTTAATATTTGCCTTATAGTTTACAATATTTTTTGTTTCTCTTCCCAACAATTATGTCAACTAATAACCGTGTTTTTGGGATAAAAATGATCCGATATTTTGTAACGATTTCCAAATGGCCGAATTGCTTCAACTATTTAATTGAAAACTCTGGTAGATTATTAAATAAATTCGCATTTTTTTTATATTTTTGATATTGTCATACAATTTATTGTGTGGGATAAGATTTGTGAAATTTCGGTTTGGAAAATTCGTTTTGGAGAAACAGACATTTGTTAAACAAAAAAAAGAATCACGTTATTCGTCATCAATTTATCTTTGGACAATTTTTTTAATAGCTTTTCTCGCATCAGTTATTTTAGCACATTGTTCGGCGTGTGCAAAAAGTAAAAATGACCACTCAGTTTGTAAATTTCATTGGATTGGCATCACATATGATGAACTCGGCTATACTATTTTGTGGACTTCAAATATGAATAGTATAAATAGGCTAGTTTAAAAGAAACGTCTTTATAAAAGTTCAAGTCATTTAATATTTCCATTTTTTGGTATCCGAGGGAACAGATTAGAAACATGAATTCTACCTTTGTTCCATTGTGATGTAATATGCACAATTTTTGGTTTTATCTATTAAACATAGCGTACCCATTTATTTAGGATTAAGACAATTCACCAAATTCAGCAAGCAGAAATGTAGGAGAAGCATTAGCATATGCGTTTTGCGATGAATAGACACGCTTTAATCAGTCTCTGCACTTCGCCCCAAATGGATTATGTATTTCTAAAGGTAATGTTGAACAAAACTAGGACACATTAAACACACATCGGTCGAAGAAGCTTAAACAATGCTTTGTAAACCCAAGCTATAACTGTTTTTAACTCAAATTTATCTAGGAGGTTTAATCGCCTTTATAGAGAGGATTGCGCATTTGAGTCCCATCCGATGGAGTTCCTCTACTGGGCAATTCTTTTATTGTGAAGGTAGTGATCAATTTAATAAAATCAAGTTTTCAGACTTGAGGTAGATAACCAACAAGTTTCTAACAAACATGTATTAGGTGTTGCGAACCTAGTAACAAATTAGTTCAGTTGTGACCAGAAGGATAAACCAAAGACAGCATGAACGGAAAGTATAATCTCTTGCACATTCGTTTCGTGCTTACTGGCGACTCATCAGTAGGAGCCGGTATTACACCCTTTAACCACTATATATTTTAGTCAAGAATGTGGGATAATAGGATGGTACAATCTCATAGACGAATGTGTAAACCTACAATAGTGAAGCTAACATCATATAGTCTACGACAATGCGACTCCAACGCTAACTCACACTATATAATATATATATATATATATATATATATATATATAATATATATACCGAGTCTGTAGAGGATACTAACACAATAGCTATTGTGTTAGTAACCGATACCAACATTATTGTACTCGAAGAGGTACATGGTACTAATACTATGGTTTCCGAGTCGGAACATGGTAACAACATGATGGATATCAATTTATGCTATAGTTCACCGAAATTGAGAATTACAACAATTTCTGAACACCTGCTACTCCAGTAACAGGTTTTTAACAAGTCACACAAACTAGTATTTAAGCGGTCATTGATTGCACGGGTTATGGTAGAATTTCCTCAACGGATGTTCGCAAGCTACAAATTCGCACTTATTCCATTGTAACTAACAAACTGTACAACATATATACTGACGGGCTTCGCCCCTCAATGATGATCACGAGAACACAACGGCAAACTGACTAGCGAGAAGCAAACAGAAATTCACGTATACTGTAGGGAAAATCAGATGTACAGCTCGCAGTCCTAGTAACCTTGCACATATTCTACTTTAGTGAAAATATCTCCTACACCACTTCTATGCGATCACGAACAAAAAATCGTTTAAGCTTACGTCACATATGGGATGTACAATTAATCAACCAATGCTCAGGCCTGTGGTGATTAGAATTCGTTAAATTAAGTTTGTTAGCGTGAGATAAACACCAATTATATTGTATCTAAGTTAACGCACAACATAGAAAATGTTCTGTCAGGTTCTTTGATGATGATCGTGGAAAGTTGAAACGCGTCAGTACGTGAAACGGACGGTTGTTTTTCTATGTTGTACCACCTGTTAGATACATGGGATTGATGCTTATCTCAAGTTCCCAAACTTGATTTAAATAAATCATGCGATACTGTTCTTCAAAATATTAAATCCACACCCCAATGATAGAAACTTAGAAATGCAATGTTTGTTGAAGAGGTTCAACAGGCGTAGATCACTACATTGGGGGCCCAAAGACATCGTTTAATTCTGTGAGGCCCTTGCGTAGTGGAAATAGCAGGAATGCGTTCGACACTTTCGAGGAAATTAATCCGGTCATTTTATTCGTCAATTGTTAACCTGAATTGCAGAAGACTATAGTGCCTAAGCGCGGTGTTGCTCGAATGAAATCGGGCAGCTGATTAGCTATCTTTTTTGTCATTTCCAGTGGTTAGTATGAACGATGTTGAAGACTTCAGAAGAAAGGGACGAATCCGCACCCAGTCGGAAAGAAGCAAAAAGCAATGCATACTTGGAAATAGGGATAAATAGGATCTTTGCGAAACTGATAGTGCAAAGTGACAAGCCGCGAACGCAACTCGTGAAGTGTTAACCGTTTTTTGTCATTTGTCTACGCTGGAAATAATAACCAGTTCTGCTATGAATTGAGTTGATGCTTCTTGTCTGGCTTGACTTCTTATTTGGAACTGGGGCAGTCGTCTAGCCGTATTAGATTAATTGCCTACGGTAGACGAGAATGGGAATGCAGTATAGAAGATTTACTAGCCGGGTGACGGAGCGAATTGTGGTGGTCCAAATAGTGTTGGATGCTCGAAATTTGCACAAGCTTCCATCGGTCCTTACCACAAGCAAGCTTCGCGAGTCTGGCGAAATTGTGAATCGATGTATCATCTCAGAGGATTTAAGTTGTTCAGCGATAAATACTTCTGGACTTGCAGCTTACCATCGGCCAGTTGCGTAGACAAACCGCCATTCCAACTAAGCATCCACTCAAATTGACGAGCACTTGCTTCGTATAAGTTGTTCAGTTAATCAACAAGTTATGACGTTGCCAGTGATGTCATCCAATTAAATCAAGTCTTCCGATTTTAAGTAAACCCAGTTTCAAAGAACAAGGCGAAAAATGCTTAAAGTTAGAATCAGGACAGCATAAAATTTTGCTGCCGACATTCCAGTCAAGTGCATCGCATGTGTCTGTCTGCTAGGAGTTGCATATCTGATTTGTCATATATTTGTATTCATTGTGTCTATCGCTGTTGGTCATTTTTCTTTCGTGCGCTACCCAGGCCTTAATGAAGATTTAAAAATGTCAGTAACGGTAACTGACGGTAGTATGTTTAGGTCAGGCGGTTGGCTAACAATGGCGTTCACGTTTATTATACCTACAAAACTTTCATCGCAACAAGATTTGGGCTTCAATTTCTTACAAGTTAATTGGATAAATCAGATTTCGTAAAATACTATTTGTGGCTGTTCACACCAGTAATGAAATTACTGTCTAGAAATGTTGCCAGTCCTCAATTGCTTCATTAGAGTGAAACAATAGTGAATTGTGCTCAGCAGTGTTTGCAACTTATGCAAATCTGACCGAAACAATGCACGGATTTGATTTCTGTTTCGGCATAACACCGTTTCAAAGTTGTTCTAGGAGTTCATCTACAGTAAGGTACACAGTTATTGTTTAAACCATTCGGTGCACGTTATGTTACTGCCTTGCAGTAAGAAATATTAACTTGACATGGCAGACCTCGTGGTAGTTTTACTTGTCGTCTACTTGATGAATTGCCCTTTCTACATTATGGAAGGCTTAGTTTATACTGACAAATGTGTGCATATAATGGGTCAATTGTTTAGATAAAGATAGCAGCCACGATTAAAACTAATTGTTATCATCGACCGCGCAACCAATGTTCGAAAACTTATCTCACGTCCTATTTTTTATAGTTGGCTAGAATATTTGTTTAACGCCTGGTGTAGCGCATGCTTAAGTAATACAAATGTTTGTCCGTATTACGGTAAAATGTTATCTCCATTTGGATGCCGTCAATTTTTTTTCATATTTGTATTACATCTTTTTATACGATATACATCGGCAATTGGCTATGGTTCTTTTATCTTTTTACTTTCTGCGGCTGACTCCTTTTGGAGGATAAGCCGGCTCCACATTTCATGGAGTTTCTTGGGAATTTGGTACAAGTGGTGTCCCCTCACCACTCGGCTTTTGATCGAGGACGCACCTCTAGCCTTTGCACATCCAAGCGCAGTCTGCAAGGCAGCAGTAAGTTGCATGGTTGCCGTTGGCTGTTGAGAGCTCATTCGCCATTCGGAAGTACGGGGTACTGTCCAGGAGTCCATGTAATCCTGTGGCTGTTGAACCCTTTTGTGGCGGGGAACACACGCCGAGTCATGGTGCCGTCGTCGGGCTCATGTGGTATTTTATAGGAGATCCGATTGCCGGTCGGAAATCCACCACGCCCTGGTTACACCTTTAAAAATAAGGAAAATTCAGAAAACTCTCGTTTTCTCCAATTTTCTCGAAATTATCATAGACGTGACGAAGACAAAAGACTGAGTAACTTATGCGATAAAGTACCTCAGTTTTATTGATGAATTGGAATGGTCTTTTTATGGGATAAAAGCAAAAGACCAGTTTGCAATTTTTTGGGGGACAGCTGGAGTCGCCCGTCCATTTGTTTAGGCTGAAGAACAGGACGCAAGAAGCGCACACGCTGAGGCTCGCGTGAGGTGAGCAAATTGTTTATGCAAATCACGCCCAAAATGAAGTGGATACCTCTAGGTGTTTTTGAGGCAAACAACGAAAACGAAATATTGACATTGGAAGCAGTTATTTGAAACATGTTCAATTTTCAGACAAATAAACCAAACAGAAGTCGTGACATAATTTTAACATAAACTAAAGAAACAAATCGGAACGCAACCCGATAATTAGGTAAACTGGTGAATTGCTTGCGTGTGCCTGGGAATTTCTCGATTTGTGTTTATGGCTGCATAATATATGTATTTTATCAATGCTAGTCTCCCTTGCTTTTCAGAGTTGACTATATTACGTATGAGCTATTAAGGTAGAGGTGAGTTGTGACGGAAAGAAAAATGGCCTTTCAACTGTGTTGTGCTTACCTGCTTTGTTATAAATTCATGTTTCACTACACGTTTTATTTCTAACTCCAGTTTTGAAATGACTCATCTTAAATTCATGTATTTTTTGTCCACGTTACTGCCAATTAGTCTTAATATATTACCAACTTTAGTTGCTATCACCCTGTCAGCTTTGCAAACCGAGGCATTTAGACAATTTGAATTAGGAAAATGGCAATATTGGGAAGTTACGAGCTGGCTAGCTCTATTCGACACTTCTTCATGTGGTGTCATAGCTGCGTCTAGTTAAAGAACGATATTTCTACTGATAAAACTACGTTTTAT
>JAQBSW010007693.1:0-15000 GCA_029291075.1 Eudiplozoon nipponicum | reverse complement strand
TGAAAACATTGCAAAAATAGCTCCATTCTCCCTAGATTCTTAAATGTTAGAAGGCATCTCAATTTGTGATGCAACGTTATTTAGAAGTTTTCTGTGTCTAGTCTGAAGAGGTTAAATTAGTTGTATTTAAAGCTAAAAACTTGATTTCATTTTATCAACATTTATGCAAAGAATAGTGACTGTATTTGTATCAGTCACCGCTCTAGAATAAATTTGCAATAAATTTATTAAGTTTCCTTACTAACTTAGTAGAATATTTGCTACTGTTTTTATTCAAGTATGTATTAGGTTTTGCGAACCTAGTAACAAATTAATTCAGTTGTGACCAGAAGGATAAACCAAAGGCAGCATGAACGAAAAGTATAATCTCATGCACATTCGTTTCGTGCTTAGTGGCGACTGATCAGTAGGAGCCGGTTTTACGCCCTTTAACCACTATATATTTGGTAGAAGAATGTACCGTCCTATTATTCCACATTCTTCTACCAAATATATAGTGGTTAAAGAACATAACTCCTGCAATAATCCTCAATAACTATAACGAATATTACTTTGTTCATGCTGCCTTTATTTATCTCTGTATTTAACTAACTAATTTAGGTTAAAACCTAATAAATACTTGCATATATATTAGTTCTTCGCAACAAACAGTATTTAACTGTTTTTATTGTTTTATTAATATAGTTGGCTACACTTCCTGCAGTAGAATGTTCAGCGGAACAGGAAGCTATGAACCAGAACGAGTCAGCTACACTCAGCAAAACCTTCGATTCTGTTAATGCTGATGCTGTGCATTTAATAGAAAGTCAACTTGATGTACAATCAAATTTAGAGTCTAAAACAAAAGCTATACGTGAAGACCGTCAGGATAATCTTACGAAATTCTTAGTAACTAGGATTCACCAGATAGAAGCGGGATCTACCGTTGATGAACAGTGCCCGGATTCCCACACACCGATTTGCTCGCAAATCACATCGCTTTGGTCATTTGCTAAAAGAGTATTATTTGAGATTGAAAGTACGCACGCTCAATGTGATAATGATACAATTTTTCCCGACTTAACAGCGCAAAGTGAACTTTATAATATGCCAGAAAATTTACTGGAACAGCGATTGGAGAAAACTTTATTGTGCATTAGGAATATTGTTTCAGATCGATTGAAATTGGTATCCGATAATGATCTCCTTATTGATCAACTTAACAGGCTATTGGTAAATCTTGATTTAAAGCTGAAGCAACAGTCACTAACGATTTTGTTCAATACTCAAGATCCAACGTTGCTAGAGATGAGCCAAAATATGTTAATAGACCTCTCAAAGATTCAGGATGAAAATAATAAGCCATTGACTACAACGAGACAATTACATGAATTAAACGTGCTACTTGTCGGTTTGCTTCGTAAAATATTTGATTTTTATGCAAACGATGCTCGCTATTTTGATCAAGAAAAAATCTTAAAGACAGACAAAACGGAGGTTGATATTCGTCGTGATGATTCGATTTCACCTGAACTATGTAGTCAGGACAATTTTCAACAGGAACTCTCCAATCTTGCATTGTCTACTTCTGAATGTGTTCAACACGAAGTCGCCGTAGCAATTGATAATTACTTGGATACTAAACCCCATACGAGTGCATTGGTGTCGGATGTTGGTTGTGAGACCTATAGCCGTGATTTCGATTCCGCTGTCACGGTTATGGATGACCTATTATTTATCCCTGAAAATAAACAAGAAGTTGACGATCTCTTTGTTGAGGCGCATTCAAACGGGTGTGATATGGCAGTGCTGGAAAGAGAAGAGACTGGGCGTCTGATGCCAGTCATAATAAAAGAATGTAACTCTGATGAACCTCTGGAAGGTGCAGGAGACAAAATTTGTAGCAAAACGAAAAAGCATTCTAAATTTGAATCGGAATCGCAAGTCGCAGATAAAGCGGAATCTGAGCAAGCATTGCTCCCAGAAGCCTCAGTGTCAAAAGCCCACTTTGATCGTCTTTGGTTCTCTTATTTGGACAAAATGTGCACAACTGCACAAATTGTAGACTCGTTGACCGCAAATGTTGCTGAATATCGAAAAGAAATTGAAGAAAATGAGTTGGCGAAGACCGACCTTCAGAAAGCAAATAAGACACTTGAAGAACAACAGAATGAAATAAAGTTTCTAAATAACGAACAATCCAAACTTGGGAATGATTTACTAGAGGCGGCATCTAAGGTGGCTGTCACCTCAGCGGAACGAGATCGTTTAATAACTGTTATTTTGAGTAAATTGGAGGGTGCTGAAAATCGGTTGTTTGAACTTGAATTTTCCCTGAAAAATTCCGATTTGAATGAGATTAACACTCGTCTGGAAAATGATTTGCATATCTTGCGCGAACGGGAGGCCAGCCTGATGGCAGAACGCGATCAAGTAAGTTGTGAAAATGGACAACTAAAGGAGCGGCTAGCTGCTATTGAAATAGGAAATGATATGAGTTTCGCTGAAAAACTGCACGCGATTGAGGTTTCAATGCGTGTCGAGAATGATATTAGCCAGCGCTACGTGGCAGTTCTTCAGGCTAAACTGGCTGAGCTGAAACAGATTTCAAATGAAGCGAAGTCTCGCGAAACAGCCCTCGCGATTGACCTACGTTCAGGCTTATGTCCTCTAGCAAAAGTTAATCGGCGCCGAGTGGAACAGATTTGTACAAATTTTGAAGAACAACTGGAAGCCGTCAGGCATCTCCGTGCTAAATTGGCTACCGCTAATTCAGAAATATCTGAGTTAAAATCTGAAAACAATTCTCTCCATGAAAAGATTAATCAACTGAGCAATTGCGATAAAAAACTGGTGAGTATTTTTTCACTATTCTATTCATATTGCATTCAGGTCGTCATATTTGTTTTATTGTCACTATATTTATAAATAAATAAATCATTTTTGCATTCGATCGCGATGCTTAAAACAGTGGATTATTATCGAATTTGTATGCAGAGCATTTCACAAATGGTTTAATGTTGCTAACGCTTTGGAAGGAGCCTCAAAGTAGCACAGCCTCTGCCAATTGCACGCCTGGCTACAAGATAATATCAAGGTCGTGCAGGTGGGCCTATTTATGAAATGCATCTAGTCCAACATTTCATAGATCTAATCATGTTAGTCTTACATAGCGTGTCAGGTCAAGTCACAGCGTTCAATTGCCTACAACTAGCCGCATGTCGAAAAGGACCATTTTTATTTGTAGTTTAAACAATTAGAGCTCTAAATAAAGATGAGGATAGCTCTAACACGTCGACATCTGTCATCTCGCGAGTTGCTCGACTGTGCGTCACGGGTTTTTTTTATGGGAGCACCATATATTCTTGGTAATTTCATCTTTGTTTAATGGTAGCTATGATTTTAAGTACTCGACTGTAGGTCCAGTTTGTTCGCTGCAATAAGAAAATTGGAAAAAATGTCTGAATTCGAAAATTGTTTCTTCACCCGGGCGGCCGACGTTCCTCATCGTGCATGAAAGTGTCCGGATTTCGAATGTATGTGACTCGGACTCTGTATTCTTAATCTAAATAAGCCAAAACAATTTTCTAATAAATTTTTGTTGAAACATTTTCATGGTGTTCGCCACAATACAAATCATGGTAGGTATCATCATTTGTGTACTTTTCGGCCTGCAGCCACCATCACTGTTCCAGTAGCCTGGTAGGTTGTATGTTGTATGTTGTTCAATGATCGAGATATGGGTAATAGCGTAAAATTGGCTCCAGTTTCCAATTGTTACAATTACAGGCTATCTGCATACATTAAGTGTTGGCTTAAATTCAAATGAAGGCTGTAAATAGACAGTCGACTCTGATTTGAACACTAACAGGGGCTCGTGTGCTGCCATTTTTTGTGCTCACTCATGTGATGTGTGTCCATTATAAGGATTTCCTCAGTGTTTAAAATGGAATTATCATCTAGTTTCTAACTCTATGGTTAAATAACTCATTCTTCCCGATAAATTACGAACCAACTCCTCCAAACTATAATTCTGAGCCTGGTTTAAGTTTAGAAACACTTCTTTATTGAATTATATAATTGATATAAATTTGCTTACATAAAACGTGCCATTTTAGTAAAACAAGGTAAATTAATATTACTCTATTGATTAGTATTTCCTGAGGCTTGGCTGTTGGCCCCCCACATTCTCTTAGTTCTACTTCAATTTAACGCTTACAACTCTGTGCGGAAATTATCTTGTATTCATCAGCACAAAATAGAAACATAAGTTCGTACTCAGCCTCAAAGATTGCCAACTGAATAGTCTGATCTTGTTCAATGTTACCGGCATTCCAATGGTACGTGCGTCACTCAAGGCTAACGACAAGCTGCTCACATTTGTCGATTTACATCATGAAAAACAGACACTATGATCAGAAGAACATTAATATGTTTTGGAAATCGAGAACAATTCTATGGGATATATCATCTTCGCATTGGCAATTCAACATATTGTGAAATGAGTTAAACGTGACGAGGTGGCACGTAGCCACAGATATTCCTGACTGACGACCGGCGGACAAAAGCTAGTCAGTCTGGGAATGGTAGCATGAACATTCCGTGTCCAAAGAGACACAGGCGTCATCCTGTTCCATGTGAAGCCTCTAGTTTTAGTCTAACTGCACAGTAACTTTTACTTTTAAATGTGTAGTGACGTAATGAGAGCAAACGTGCCAGACGCGATGGGCAAGTTTCGGCTGCTTAAGGAAACTGACCAGTGGCATCTGGGCAGATAATATTCATATAAGCCTTAGTTGGCCGACTGTCTAGGAGAAGGAAAACTCCGAATACAGACCATCCAAACTAGGAATGGCCGACCTAGTGTTATTTTACAGACCACATATAACCATAAACGACTTATGGCATATGGTAGTGAAACATTAGTCACATTTTGGCTTTTGTAGGGCTATGCATAATAATGTTTTTTTTACGGTTTACTACGGCTGACTCCTTTTGGAGGATAAGCCGGCTCCTTCATGGAGTTTCTTGGAAATTTGGTACAAGTATTGTCCCCTCACCACTCGGCTTTTTGATCGAGGACGCACCTCTAGCCTTTGCACATCCAAGCGCAGTCTGCAAGGCAGCAGTAAGTTGCATGTTTGCCGGTGGCTGTTGAGAGCTCATTCGCCATTCGGAAGTACGGGGTACTGTCCAGGAGTCCATGTAATCCTGTGGCTGTTGAACCCTTTGTGGCGGGGAACACACGCCGAGTCATGGTGCCGTCGTCGGGCTCATGTGGTATTTTATAGGAGATCCGATTGCCGGTCGGAAATCCACCACGCCCTGGTGACACCACCGCCATAGCCCCGTTAGCCCATGTACGATCGGCCATCGAGACATGGTTGACACCGTCGTACCACGTTGAGGAGGGGATGGACTTTACGACGGATATAATAATGATCTTTTAACGTTGTGTTTAGTTGAACTTGAAGAAAAGCGATCAGTATAGTTACAGTTAATCATGCGTGGGTTTAAGTTTGGGAGCATCTTAAATTACATTTTCGAAGGTGCTTTTTAGTGTGCATAAACTGTAACTTGTGCTAAGCCACTGTGTATTTGAATGTTAAGTTAAAATTTATTGTTTTATGTTTGAAAATATATAATTTTCATGCTAAAACATGTTGTTGTACGATTACTTAATGGTTTTCCTTCTTTTTCCTTTATTTCTGTTTCTGCTTGAAAAGAACCAGCAGGTTGTTGATGAACATGTGACAGGTGAAATGGTATTTCCAAAAAGTTTAAGCTCTCCAATACTAGACACTTATGTTTCGACTTCACAGAGTGGCCCAAAAAGAAGTATTTCTGGCCAAATTGAAACAGAAAGCAATCGGGTTCCCGCCTCAGATAGCGTATCATCATGCGATTCTGTGGGATACTTAAAAAGTGAAAAGGACACAGAAAACGATGCAGATAATTCCGAAGATGCACAAATGGTGCAGAATGAAAAAAAATTAAAAACTGATTCTTTGTGTTTGGAAGATACACCAATATCGACAGATGATTTTTGTGTTGCTGACTCTCAGTCACATACATTGATGTACAACACGCTGTTGTGGTCATTTTACGAACGAGTTGCTGAACTGACCGCCTTACCTGACAATCTCGACGGTTCGGAACCTTCAGACTCGTCAGCAGATAGTTGGATGAATCTGCCTGCCGACGAGCTGGAAAAGAACATGCAGACTACGCTAACAAAAGTGAAAACTGAAAAGGAGTTAGCCGCCTTACAACAGCAAGTAGCTAATCTATCAGAAGAGAATCGTGCGTCAAATTTAGCTTTGCTTCGGCTTCAAGAACACGTTCTTAACAGGATCTGCACAGCTACGGCTGATGTTGACAAATTAAATTCAGACGTTTATGAGCTACGCGAATTATGTAGATCAAAAGTAAATGGTTATGTGGGACAACTCGAGGAGGCAAACCACAAGATTGAAATGCTGAAGACAAACGAGAGAACTTGCTCCCTGGAGAACGAGATTGCTCTGCACGAATTGAAACAAAGTCTGCTCATGGCGCAAAGCGAAGTGAAAACATTAAACTCGGAGTTGGATTCATGCAGTCATGACAAGGATATGGCACTGGCAGATGTCATTCGTTTACGAGATGAAGTACTTACAAAATTAGCCAGTGCAGAAAAAAAAGTTGCCCAATTGGAGACCTTGTTATCGGTAACCGTTCAACAGACCATTGCCGAGTATACGTCAGAAGCGGATATGCTTAGAGAAAAGCTGAACACTATGTCAGCGGCCAAGAATAGTATTGAGCAAGAGGTAAATAGTTTGAGGGAACGAGAGACGAATTTATTGTCTGATGTCGACCGATTGCACAACAAGTGCGAACAACTGGAGAAAACACTGGCGGGTATGGAGACGTCACATGAACTGACATTCAAATGTAAACTCCAAGCAATTGAGACTTTACTGCGTTCTGAACAGGAAATAACAAAACGATATATGGCTGCGTTGGAAGCGGATCAGGCAGAAATGAAGCGGGCTGCTCTGGAGAAGCTTAAAAACGAGAAAATTCTTATTCAGGAAGTTCGAACAGTTGTACGTCCACTGGCCGAAGATAATCAGCGCAAAGCGAGCAATTTAGCGTGCCTATTGAATGAACATTTTCTAACTATTCAACAGGCGCTGTTAGCTCACAAAGCCGAATGTGACACAAAACAGGTTGTAATTCCGAATGAAGACAACTCGAATGATTTGAGAAATAGCGACGAAAAGCCTGCTGATCGTGAAGATGTGTTGCAGCAGTTCCTGGATCAAATAAAAGAGAAAGATGCCAAAATTGATGCACTCGGTATGGAAAACAATAGCTTATTGAACGAATTACAACATCTTAGAGAATCACTATCCCGTTTGGTGAGTCATAATTATTTTGTATGTAATTAAACGAACATTGGTTGCGCGGGCGGTGATAAAAATTATTTAAATAAAGATAATGACCTTAATATAAAAACCAGTCACATTATATATATATATTATATATATATATATATATATATATATATATATATATATATAAGTATATGTGATGCAGCTACTACATTTGTTATTGTTTTGTCAGATTCGCTTGTTACCAAGGCTTGTCATGCTTAATACCTAACAAAGTCATATGTTATTAAGCAAGATTTTATTTCTTGGTTTCCTGACTCGCAGTCTTCGCTCTGCAATTATCTGATTGATGCTCATTTTTCAATAAACGCCGTGTCAGTCTTTGTAATGTCTGGGTGCTGGAAGATCCCCTCACTCCGCTGGCGTCCACATCATAAGTACTAACCACTGAACATGTTAGGTTATTTATTATTGTTATCTGCTTGATAAGGTTTTGATTCCTCATTTCCTGTAGCTTTATCATCATTGGCTGGACTATGCATTTTGTCAATCGTCTACTAAGGGATGATGAAACCGGAAATGAGGTATTGAAACGTCATCAAAAATGGGCGATCAAACATTTTCAGTAGTTAGTACTAAGTTTTTAGTCCTTCGCAGTGTTGAGATTAATTAGCATCCAGCCGTCGCATTGATGGACGCTCTGACTTTTGCCATAATAATAGAGTAAATCATGTAAATCATGTATATGTTAAATTCGACGATGGAATTTACCAAATACATTATTCAAACGAAATACATAAGATGCTCCACCTTTTATTTTTCTCTGTAAAATCCATTATTTACAGCCTCTAATTATGTTTTTTATTATTTTCTATCAGGAAACAAAATATGGACCGCAGCTTGAAATTACTGAACAGGAGGTAGCTGCAGTATCACTAAAGTTTCCCGTCGTTGAGATGTCCTTATCAGAACCAGAACCTGTTAAAATTGACGCCTTGTCGGAGTTAGGAAATTTGGAGCCGTTATCAATTAATGTATCATTAACAGAAACAGAAAACAACAAATTAGACAATGATTTGCTTAAGCAAAGAGACTCTTTGTCAGGACTTAGTGAGACAGTGCAGATAATGGAGAATTATTTGGCTACACAATCTTTTGCTAAAAATGTTGATATTTCTTACTTGTCGGAGGCCTCGTGGAGTAAAGTTTACCGACAATTTGTAGATGATTTAGTTCAGTTGATCGCATCTTTTGCCATTACTGATCGCACGGGTGTGACTCTCGGCAATTTAACAGTTGACTGGTCAAAAGCGTCTATCATCGAGGTAGAGTCTATTTTGAACAAGACGAATGCCTACTTAAGAAATCTAATAATCGAGGCAGAATCTCGGGACATGGAAATGAATAAACATGAAAATCACTCGTCCAGTCTCACATCAACCGCGTTGAATTTGAATGAAGATATGGAGGAATCAGCAAATACTCTGCCTTATTTAGAGACAGCTATTCTTGATAAAATCGAACAGGCAAGTCGGAGAGCTGGTAAGCTGCATTCTGATTTGGAGATGCAGAGCAAGCTTGTCGCCACGCAAGCGTTGATTGAGGGCAAATTACTGGACTCGACTATGGAAAACAAAGAATTACGTGACACGGTTTCTAGTCTCAGGAAAATAATTGCAGAGTTCCCGCCAATTCAACAACAATTAGCCGTTTCTTACGAAGAAAATAGCAAATTAAAAAATGAGCTTAAATTTGCCATTGAGTCGCGGGATACCATTAACGTGAATTTTCTTCGGTTAAGAGATTCTGTTCTCACAAAGTTGACGTGGGCCGGAAATAAGCTTGACAGTATGGAATCCTTATGCAATGAAGAAATCAATTATAGAACGGAAGAATTTCACCACGAGCGAAAGAAATTAGAATGTAAAGTAGAAGACTTGCGAGATCGCGAGACTGATCTAGTTGTTCAGTTGGACTTTTTAACTGAGGAAAACAAAAGAATCTGCAAAAGATTAACAGACTTGGAGATCATGAACAAACTAGAGGTAATGGACAATGCTGACTTCAATGTTGAATTGCAGTCTAAGGTGCAGGATGCTGGTTGTAATTGCAGATCAATGCCAACTGTTAATCTTGATAAGGCGAACCAGGTGTCCAATGAAGTATTAGCTTGTGAAACATTGTGTAATAAGCGCATTCTGTCAGAAATTGGCCCATTGACGGAGAAAAACCGACGTAAAGTGGAGGATCTACTCTTTCTTGTTGAGGAATATGCCAAATCTTTGACCATCCATTCAGGACTTGTTTCTACGCCAACTGATTCGGCTTCTTGCTCACAGACTAATGCAGTTATTGAAGCTGCTTTGTTAAGGCGAAGTTCTAATGTGAGCGCTGTTAGTGAAAACGAGAACCACCTTGCTTTTGAGACATCAACACAACAGTCTCAATCTGGTGATTTTTCGAAGCCATGCGACGTTGGACAGCCCATGACAATACTGGCATCCACTTTAAAAAAATCACGTTCACCGCAAAAATCGTGCACAAATCGAGTAAGCATATAAATGGAAAACTAATTACTAAATGTATTCTTTAATTTTACTTTATTATTAGAATGGGGGGTAAAATTTATTCCTATCGAATACGGTTACCGGTACAAATTGTTTTGCAATTTTTCACTGACTCGCGTAGTTCATAAGAATGTAAAAAAAGGACAGTAAAGCAATATATAATTCGTGGATGGTGAGAACAATTATCAAAGTGAATTTTGAAAGTATCACACTTTGCACCAATCGCACTCTCTCTTGTCAGTCGCATAATATTGTAGAACTTTTGTTTGATTCACTTGTTGACGCGTTTGAACAGCTCAAATGCCAACAGACTCGCGGAGTTCAAATAATAGTGTAGACATAGCTTTTTCTGTAAATTAGAGATGCAACACAATCTCAATAGACTAACGTGTTTTAAATGTAGTGCATATGTCAGTTGCTAAATTTATCACATTAACGAATTTAAAGTGTTACATCAAGTTAATTATTGGCTACAAGTAACTATAGCGTATGCATATATGGAAAAGAATGTAACTTCCTTAGGATAGTGTCAGGATTGAGCACCTTCAGATGGTAGAAATCCTACGCAATGAATCTCAGGAAACTTATGTAAACTAAAGTCTAGTCCCTGACCGCATGAGACGGAACTTTTCTCACCAATAGGAGAAGGGGTGATAACTTTGACTGGTGGCACATTGACCAATTTTTAGGAAAGTTGTTTCTCGTTAGCTTTGAATGGCAAAGAAACGCTTGCGAATATGAAACTTTTAATAGATCAGATCTTGTACGTCATACAGTAGATACAGTTCGGCATATGCTGACAATTCTCTGAAGATAAGTTGTGCTGTTGCAACGTTTTGTAAGTAATCCTAACCACTCTGAACTTGCTTATCGATTTATATTTGAACACAGTTCAAGGTGTACAGGTGAAGCATTTTGTTCCTTTTCCAAGTTGCTGACAATAAATGCCAACGTCTGGGCAGATTTCTGGAACTATACCTTCATTATGCTTAGTTAAATTCATTAACTGGGATCCTCAGTTAAGAGCAGAGTGTTCGAGTATGTTCTGCTTTCTTCGGCCCTTATTTTATTAGCTTCTCTCATCACAAAAAGTAAGCGAAACCAAGTTGGTTAGTCGTGCCACCGACCCTGCAAGATAATACAATTACCTGCTCGCCTTTCAACTGAGGCCCTTCACGCGATGACGAGAATCGCAGAATTGATAGAATAACGCTTGCTTAAATGGACACTATTATTTGAAATATAAATCTTTTTGGTATTCCTTGGGGTACTGTCACTAACCATGAGACATTTGGACGAGATAAAGTATACTAAACAAATTATTGGCAAACACGATACAGTAAGAAAGTTGGACCAATTCTACTATGCATACTGACAGTTCTCCTGAATCCAATTTGTTCGAGGTTGAATTAAATCTACAAAAAGGGTATAATTTGGCTATCATTTTCTCAGAATATCCTAGTCTACTCCTGGATATTTCAATTTTCTGATCATTAAATTAAAATGTAATCACATAAACCAAGTTAGCAGATTGGAAATAAACAAGATTTTTTTTGTAGCGAATAATCATTCAAGAACAAGTTGCACAGTAATTACACATGTTCTTTTATATTATTATCTTTCCAGGAAACTGCAACTGTCATGGAAAAGGATTTCGTAGAACCATCCAGTAATCCAGTACAATCACTTTCAATCGGTGAACAGGAAAATCAATTGAGCCATAATGCCTCCGTTGAATATACATCAAATTTACCGCTCACAGAGATGATGAATTTGATTAGTGCAAGCCAACGTAAGACTTCAGATATTCAGTCAGAGAATGATGGATTTTCTGAGTCAGGATTCGTTTCTATGCCTAGAGTGTGTGCAGATTCGAAAACTCTGTCGAGCGAAGCGCACGTGTCTTTTGAAAGTATTTCAGTCTCTGCAGAAACGAACAGGCAAAAAATATCAAAATTCTGCCAATTTGCATTGAAAATAGCTCAGTTGTTGGAACTGCCTGAACTAGTACAATTATCGGTTGACAACTGGCTGGACTTTTCGCCTGAATCGTTGGATTGCAATTTGGCAATTGTTGAGGGCGACATTACAGCGTTGGTGAATGCATATTCTGCAAGAGAAGGCGAGGTGATTGGCCTTGAGGAGCACCTGTCTAGTCTTAAATTGGCTACTCAGGTAATGGCTACAGAAAAACAGGCTTTAGAGGGCGCTCTTTCTCGTGTCCAATCAAGCATTCTTGCTAAGCTGGACAATGCAAACTTAGAAGTGGAAAACCTGCATCAAGAGATAACAATGCTGTGGAATTTGTTAAGGTCCTATGAAAGGGCAGTAGCTGATAAGAATCAATTAGTCATCGAACTGGACAAGAAAAAATCCGAAGTTCTGTTACACGCGACAGCATCTTCCGAGAAGGATGAAATTATTTCGAAGTTCCAGACAAAGCTGGATTCTGTTGGAGTGAATTGCCATTCAATGGAGGCCACAATATTCGCCATAATAAAAAATATTGATTTTCTGGCAAATGATATCAGTCAGTTTGGACGTGATGTTTTGGAGAAATTAAAATATGAAGAAAACCATTTACACGCGATTGAAGCTTCTGTTACTGAATCAGTATACAGGAAACATGCGAAAACGAAGGCTGATTTACACTCCTTAGTGCAGGAACCCTTGAATTTGAGAACTCATGAGACAGAACAAGATGCCGATTTGAATGAAATGGACTGGGGGGAGAGTAAACAAATAAAGACTACAATAGACGATTCCAAGAGATCATCGGACTCAGTCTGGAAGAAGGAAAACCAAACCAACAAAGTCGACTTGCCTGAAGAACAGCAGTTCATCGAGTCTCATTTGTCAGCATCTTTAGCAGACCGCAGTGAACTGACGCATGCGTCAACAGAATTAGATAAAACTCTTCAAGGGATCTGTAAGGATATCCATCCTATCGTAGTGGAAAATCGACAACAAGTGGAAGATATAATTATGTTACTCACAGATTACAGAAAAAATCCCACGATAGTTAACGCGACGTCAGGGAAAAAGGAGGCACATGACGTGATTGATAATAGTCAGCTATATGATCTTGTTGCGGTGAATTTTGTAAACCCTACCAACGTTGAAAAATTACTCGCCAAGCTTGCCAGTCACCCTGAATTGACTGGTTACTTCGTTGAAATGGGTCTACAGCTCATATCCAGGGATGCTCTGTCCAACCTATTGGATAATGTGAGCTCAATTGAGACATGTTGCAATCGCTTGCAAAATGAAAAAGAAAAGTTGGAATTGGAGTTGAGTGAAGCTATTCACAAAGTTGACAATGGTCTTCGCCAGGAAGCGAAAAGTTGTGAGCAGATTTCCTATCTGAAGCAACAATTTGAGGTGAACATATGAAACGTTTTACTTTAGACATTATCTTTATATAATTTTTTTGTTTCAGCTAACAAGTTAGCAAAACTATTTTTATACAGATACCGAAAAAGGTGGGCGTTGAGCAGATAAACGTTGAAGGCACATAGAGATTATTGCGCTGCGAAAAAAACTCCCTCCCGTCTGGTGTTAGTGTTGACACAAAATCTTTCTGAAGACAAAATCTATCGTTATTTATTTTTGAAAAATTAAATTAAGAAGATAGAAAAACTGACGGCCTTCTCGTCTCATCAATGATTTTTAGTTGTTAACGCGTATAGATCTGTGTTGATAATAAACAATATTCTTTTATTATTTAGATCAAGTTTGCGAGTTTGAATTAAACGCCAATCCAATTTTATTTTATTAGTCGTCTAATAAAATGTCTAAACTACCGTCAGTCACACATATTTTGACAATTATTGATTGTTTAATAAACCGTTAAAGTAGATATTGTGAAACTTCTCCCACTATGATTCACGTCAAGGAATAAATGTTTATTTAAACAATTACTTATTCCGCGGATGGTGGTAACCATTATTTAAATCAAGTTTGTGAGCTCGAAGTAAAAACCAATCACATTGTATTTAAGCAGTCGTCGAACAACGTAGTAAACGCGTCAGTATGTGTGACTACGTGTGACTTGCTACATTGTTCAACGACTGGTTGAATACAATGAGATTGATGTTTAAATCAATAACACATGCTTGATTTAAGGAATTTTAAACTCTACCCGCGAAATCAATGATTGTTTAAATAAACACATATTCTTTCACGTAAATCACAGTGGGAAAATCTTCGGAATATCTATTATGAAAGTTTATGAACCAATCATTGATTGCGCGGATGGTGATAACAATTCTTTAAATAAGGTTTGTGAGCTTGAAGTAGACACCAATCTCACTGTGTTTAACTAGTCGTCGAACAACTTAGAAAACGCGTCAGTATGTGTGACTGATGGTAGTTTTGCTATGTTAGTCCACGACTGGTTGGAAACAATGAGATTAGTGCTTATATCAAGCTCACATACTTGATCTAAAGAAATTTAAACTCCTCGTAAAACATAGTGGCAAATGTTTCGCAATATCTACTACAACAGTTTACTAAACATTAATTTGTTACGCGAGTGGTGATACCAATCCTTTAAATCACGTTTGTGAGCTCGAAGTAAACACCAATCCCATTTTATTTAAGCAGACGTCGAACAACGTATTAAACGTGTCAGTACGTGTGACTGATAGTAGTCTTGTTACGTTGTTCAACGACTGGTTGAATACAATGAGATTGATGTTTAAAACAATCTCACATACTTGATTTAAAGAATTTTTACTCCACCCGCGCAATCATTGATTGTTTAAATAAACACTTATTCCTTCACGTAAATCATAGTGGAAATGTTTTTCAATATCTACTATAACAGTTTATTAAACATTAATTTTTTACGCGGGTGGTGGTAACAATCCTTTTAATCAAGCTCGTGAGCTTGAAGTAAACACCAATCACATTGTATTTTAGCAGTCGTCGAAGAAATTAGTAAACGCATCAGTACGTGTGACTGATGGTAGTTTTGCTTTGTTGTTTAACGAATTGTTGAATATAGTGTGATTGGTTTTGACTTTAAATGTTTATTTGTTTTTACAACTAATCTTCCAGCTAAATACTGTTTG
>JAQBSW010007692.1:0-39134 GCA_029291075.1 Eudiplozoon nipponicum | reverse complement strand
TAGTGGTAGTGGTAGTGGTAGTGGTAGTGGTAGTGGTAGTGGTAGTAGTAGTGGTAGTAGTAGTGGTAGTAGTAGTAGTAGTAGTAGTAAATGTGGTAGTGGTAGTGGTAGTGGTAGTAGTAGTTCAGCTTATGCTTTTTCTATGCATTGCGTTAACAGATTTTAATAGCGGGGTCAGACCAACAAAGATTTGTTTTGCATACGCGATTTTTTGAATCTTTAAGAATTTTAGGCTAATTATCTTCGTTTCCATTGTGTAAGCTTGGTTAAAATTGTCAAGCAGATGTTTACATTTTTTGTTTGACTATTTGATTAAATTTTCTGCTTTTGAATGTTTAGCATTTGCAACTACTAAAACGCTAGATAGTTGAGGATAGTAGGATGCTAGTTTCTTCTGAATTACGTGATTTTAGTTAAAATTTTAGAGGATATTGGTTTATAAATTTGACTAATCCATTTTGGTTATATTTTCAGTAAAAAATTTCGATTGTCCAAGATCAGTGAAGAGTTACCAGTAAGGACAAAACCGGTCTCCGGATGAATTGTCTTTTCTACATTATACAATGCTTATTTTGTGCTGACAAATGTATGTGTCTAATAGGACTGGTATTTATATCAATATCGCGACTTTGATTTAGGCATGATTATAATTTGCCTCTGGAATTGATTACGTAGTATGCAACAAAATGGTGCGTTTCAATTGGATAGGAAAGTTTTCTCTCTCTCTCATGATTCATAGCTTGCCGGGTAAAATTTATTTAGCACTATTTGGATCTGTATCATTTGGTGCATTTACCCTTTACCCTAGATTTATTTATTGCATTATTTAATCGTAAGAGATTTTTACTGTCATCTACAAACTAAGTATCTTATTTAATCTGTTTGTGAGTGAATTTAGGAGATCTTTATAACGGTAAATCCTGAAGATTTGGATACTTCGTTGAGAAGTCTCTTGCATATATATCTTGTCCATACAATCCTTTAGTGGAGTAATGAGACTCAGTGCTAAGTAATTAGTTAGCATAGCTATGTTGGAGTTCATTTTTTAACTGGCGTTTCTATGAATGCCTAATTCTATAATCGGTTTATTTGTTTTATCTCGAGCTATCTTCCTTATAATTTATCAGTGAAATAAATTTAATTGGCATTAGAACACTGACTCATTGGAAAAATTTAAGACAACTTTTTGATTCCCTCTCTCTTTCTCTTTCTCTGGTTTTCTTTTGTGTAACACGAATAAACAGGAAGTTTCTAATTATTGTTTTTCATCTCCGTTGTTAATTACTTGGTAGGGCATTCAACTATATGAAGTGCTATATTTAGACAATTGCTAAGAATTTAATTTTGCTTTTTTACTTATTATGCGATAAAAGCTTTATCAGATGACACACTTAGATCACTATATTTAATAAGAAGATAAGTATCAAGATATGACAAACTTTACGTTTGCGTAATTTTAACGTTAAACCAACGAACTTCGCGCTGAATTTATTACACAAATCTTCGTCAAGGACTGGTTTGCTTTTTCCTATATATCATTTGAGAAATTCCTAGTTTTCGTTTAATTTGGAATGTTAGTTTATATTTAATTTATTTTCCCATTCCCATACGTTAAACTAAAACGTATTTCTATATGAACACAGTTTTTAATTTTGCTTAAACTTAACTTCTTTCATGTTGAGTACATCTTTAACAGTGGATTTCAGTGGGCTCATGCAAGCTTGTCTGACGGAGGATGGATAGTTTGGGCTTCCGACGAAAATTGTCCCCTGACATCTAAACAAAAATCTCCAGTTAGATTGTTTCACCAGCCTTGGCTGAAAGACGGTCTAATAGAAAGTGAAGGAAATACAAAACACAAATCACTATTTGGATTTGCAAAACTTGTGCACTTTTAAGCTGTGCGTATAATTATAAATAATGTAAAAATAAGGATTCAGCGCTTCATTGGCAGTTGTGTTCGTTAGACAGGGTCCATTTATCTCCAGCATTATGTAGTGTGTATAAGCGAAAGCAAGCGTTTACAGATATTTATATTTCAAATTCTGTATTTTTACTTCTGTTTTCTTCCTTTCCTCTATTTTTCAATATTTTAATGCTGATAAGATGACTGAAGTAGCTTATGTCTGGCTCTCATACTATTTTACACTCCATCTTATGCCAAAAATATTAATCAGCTTTGTCTTTTAGTTTTACTTCTATAAGTCCCACCGAATGCAGCACCGAAGACAGCAAATTCGCTTTCTACTCCGACATATGTTCCCCAATGCAAAAAGCCAAACTTTAAGCAGTTTTCGTGGTTTTCTGCGACATGAATGCTTAAGTTGTGCGCTTTTGTGAAGTAAAATCTCATGTCGGTGGCAGATACACGTTGAGCTGAACGCTCAATGATAACGGTGAACGATCTCTATATAGATTTTACTTGCGTAGTACAAGTATCAGGCTTTAGGTATATCTTTGTTCCACATGGCGCCTTCTAGCTGCCGTAAATTTTTGGGCTCAAATATGTAATACAGAATTTCGTTTTAGATAGCGTGGTTGCATTAATTATCTTCACCAGTTCTGAGACACTTATGTTAAATCGGCCCACACTCTCATTCATTTTAGTTTCACGATCTTATCTATTGGGAAACTAATTGAGATTATACCTCAGATAGATGTGAGTAAAGTTTAACAGCCTTCTCTTTATAATAGATTTAAATGGAAATTAGTTGGTTTTGATACTAATAATTGAACATTTCATGGACAAAGATGTGATCAGCAATGTAGATCTCAGGTGCTTATGCGTTGCTGTTGGTCATAATGGGGATTATCGAGGTTGATTCTATCGTTGCGGATACGACTTCTAGCCCAACGATCTGTCGCCTTGGGGTTTCTATGGCTACATGTGACATCGAACACGTTATCGATTGCATTTCGTACTAATGTTTCACGTAACCATCTGCGTTATTTTAATACTTTTTCTACGTCTCATTAGTTTGTATCCGTTATGAACTCTATATGTTGACATTGATTTTCGAATTGTACGACGTTTTTATTTGGTTAATGGTTGTTGTCATTAATATCATTAACTGTGGCATATCGCTATACTGATTTTTTACTGTAACAGAGATGGTGGAAATGAAATCATTCATTCACATCCGGAGAGCGATGCAGTTCCGTTACCTCCAGTGCGCCATGACTCAGCCAACCGATGTGTTCCTAGTCAACCAACCCAAATCGGTGGCCAAAAGCAGTTTCCACAAGACTGTCAATATAACCAGTACTTAACCTCTGTTGGAGTCGGCTCCCAGAACGCCAATACATTCTTTGTTAATAATCAAACGCATCAGGTATTTTTAAGCGTGCCTCTTTTTTATTAGTATTTCGTCTTTTAAATTTTGTTTATTTTCTGTTTCTTTTTGTAGATCAGATGTTCTTGATCAGTTTTTCGTTGCAAACCTAAAGTAATGTAAATGGAATGAATTTATTTTTTCGTCGTATTTTGTTCACTTGGCGTAGTGTGTTTTGCTTGCAAATGAGGTTTATGAATGGCTTTATCTCTAGACGTGATCCACCTGTCACATTTATCATTTTTTCTCGTCTGAACTTTTATTGCTTAATACTTTTGACACTAGCAAAATTGTCTGATTATGCAGCTGAAAAAAGTCGATTTATCAGGCTTAAGTTATATTCTTTAAAAAGGAAGGAAATTACGATACTCATGTTAACTTGATAAATGAATGTATTTCTTGCTAGTTAGTTTGTGTTGACTTCATGCAAATTATGAATGATGGTGACCGATGACACCATCTCATCAAAATCAGTGCGTCGCGCTCGCTTGATACTGATAATTCCCCAGTGGCTCCATAAAGCTGTTTTGACTTTTTAGACTGTGCAAGAGTTCACTGCGGAAGTTGATTTTCCCAAATATTATGCTGTTTTATGTTTATGAAGATGATGAAACTGGTGGTGGTGATGATATTGAGTGTACTACTATTGTTACTGATAATTGTTATGGTGATGGTGATAGTGATGATGAATATGTCGGTGATGTCGATTTGGATGATGCCGGTCATGTGTCTAAATGCCGTTTTGTATTGAATTAATGGTAATGAGAAAAATAATTGATTTGTACGCTGTTAAAGCATTATCGGCTTTCTTGTAAATATGCCATTTTAAGTTGTCGTTTAACTGGTATGCATTCTATCTAAAATGTCTTTCTACTTAGAAAAAGTTATTTTATTTAATCACGAAATACATTACACGTTATGGAACGTTGTCAGAAAGAAATCAAACAGTAGGCCACGTCTTGCAATATTTTTAAACATAGGTCTGCGGTCATCATTTTCAACATGCTATGCAAGCATCAGCTGCTGGTTATATACCAATTGAACCTGGTGGCGACGATTTGGTATCTGTGAAAAGCACTTCGTCTGCTATTTTAAACGGTGGCACGTCCTCGTCCAATCAAATGGTTCGCCCATTTCTTGAAAAGGAGGAGATTTCTTCGCAACTGCCTAGGGGTACCCACGATAGTACTGCTGCTGGTGTTTGTCATGGTGTCGTTGCTGATGAAAGCGGTGGGGGTGGTGGAGATGGCGCGGCCGGAGGAAGTGGTGCCAACGCGCTTGACTTAGGTGTTGATGGATTAAACGCTGCCATCCTGCCGCCAAGGCTTCCGCCTAAAGTTTCCTCGTCTTTAGCTTCACCGACCGCGTCTTCAAGTGGTTCTGCGGTGAATACAGTCAGTTCTAAATTTTCACAACCAGCGACATCGGCTCCCAGTATACCGCCAAAATCATCTGCTGCGGTAACTATACGAAGTATGGAATCACTTAAAGTAAGAATACAGTTCTGTTCATGCGTTTGTCGTTGTAAGCTTCGTGTGCTATTTCACATGTATTCGCAAGCTGTCAATGTTGATAGTTTTCAGTTTAAATGCTGCGTTTGTTACCTTTCCAAATATCTACCTGTTATCCTTGCTTTCTGTTACTTTTATTTCTCAAGTTTGATTTCAACTATCGTTTAACTCGCACGCATTCTGTTTGCACTGGATTTGACGATTTCCTTGATGTTGGGGCTTCACTTAAAATATAAGCATCAGGCTCACTTTACGTAGTTTTTATAAAGCCAAAAATTACGCCCTTAATATGCTCTGACGCATTTTGAGCTCTTTTTTGCTCACCATTAGAACACGACGGCAAGTCGAGTACCAAAAAATATTTTTCTGAGAAGGTAAAACCTTAAATTAGCCCCCAGTAGTCGAATATACTTCGTAATTGACTGGAATATCGCCTGTAGAATTCGTATGCAGTCACGATCAAAACTGTTCTGTGTTTTCTCCACTATTTTCACTAAAGTAATCATAGATTGCGGGTACGGCGATCATAATAACTAAGAAATAATCACAAATCCAATTTTTCGTAAGACCAAGAGCTAAAAAAATCGTACACATCTTGTAAAAAATGTGGTTAACTTTTATTTCAAATACGAAGTGTTCGTTACTAATGTATAGTTGATGACACGACCAGCGCAATCATTGTTTTCTTTGTGTTTTATTTTTCTTATTCATCAGAATTATAACCAACAACAATACATCTGCGCTACTGCCATGTAAATGTGAGACAAACAAAAATTAAATGATTTTAGACGAATATAATCTATTACTATAGGCGAAAAGTATTATTTTGTGGATGGGCAGATCTAATTTTAATGAGAAAGCCTACTTATGTAACAAACACAAATTACGCAACATAAACGTCTACACACAGAGAGATAGACACACACACACCATTATGGACAAGTCAGCTTTAAGAAAAGGCGACACCGAAACTAAAGCTTCTCTGCACCACTTTGTAATAAGTGACCGGAAAGCGCGGTTAACACTGCTTTACTAACTAAAGAATGCTAAGATGATTTTATTAGAAATCTGCAGAATGTTCACCACTAAACTTGGTTTCCAGCCAGGAACAATAAGGCGTGCGTGAACTCCATCTTGGTGGACTAAATGGGTCCCATACCACGCAATTAAGATGTAGCTGATTTTAGCTGATTTTGCCACGTCCTAATTAGCTCACCGTGTTTCTTGCGCCAATCTGCCTGTAGCTGTGAGAACAATGCTCTACCAGCAATCTAGCATATTTAAAACGTAACCGAGGCAGCGCAGTTTATGTATCATTATTTGTTTGCCTGAGTGGAAATTACCGGCCGCGCCAGTGATACGTCAACGGATTTTATCGTTTCTTATTCGTTTTGCGTAGTTCATACAACGGTGGTCGACTGCCTCTATGCAACTAATTTCTTTATTTTTAAAAGGGCAAGTGTAGCTGTCGTATTATAAAAGTACATGTATAGATGCCGTGCAAATACATGCAGCTCTTTCTCTTAAACATCGCAAAGCTGCAAGCCCGCTTGATTTTATGCCTTTCTTATTTAAGGATAGTGGCTTTATAATTTTTGAGAAAATGGCTTGCCTTTTTTGTACTAAACGGAAATAGGAGACCTTGACGCTTGCTTGGACTGAGTCGATCATCATTCCCCTCTTAGAATACAACACTTGCAATTCGTTACCTAGGTTATTTGCTTCGATTATTTCCCGTTGCCCTAGCGCTTCGCGTAAATAACACTAGATAAGTACAAGCTCGATTTCGGTCATGACGGTCTCGTTATAGTTTCAGCTTCAGACAAGCTCTTCAGCACAGACACGCATTTTTACTACCAACTTTCCTTATTTTTGTTTACTTTTGAAAAATATGCTGTTGAGAAGAAAAGTTCCAAACGTTCAGGATGTAGGTCTTGAAGTTCTCCTTGACTGTATATTAGTCGATCTTGACTATGCAGATGATAATGTATTTTTATCCAGTAATCAAGATACTGCTCGGGCCACCTTAAATTGAATAGCAATCATTTTTCAGTCTTTTATTGTGAAATTCGCAGTCTCTAAATATAGGATATTTACACATGATCACCCACCATTAACCAATTTTGCGTTTTCGAATTGAAGATTTTGACGTAGCGGGCAGTATTTTTGACGAGGTGAGTATGAGAATCGCGAAATCTAGAGTATCATTCTCCAACCTATTCCAATTATCCAGATAGTGTGGTGTCAGTTCTGTATTTACAGGTCTGAATAGATGTCACCCTGAATAGGTCAGCAATCGTTTTGCAGTCTTTCTGTTTGACATTCGAACTCTCAAAATTTAAAATACCTACCACTCACTCCAACTCCGCGATTTAAAAGTGAATATCTGAACGTAGTAGGCAATATATTTGACGAGAGGGAATTTGAGTATCACGAAATCTAGAGTAGCCATCTCGAACGTTTCACACTCCGCTCCAGATAGTGTTGTATTGATTCTGTAATTACAGGTCAGAAGAGATGTCACACAGGTTCCATCTGATTAAGTGTATAGTTGAATTTTTTTCAAGTTTTCGAACAGTGTTGCACTGTGCGTTGCGTTCCAGACTCCGAAGTAAACGTGCCTAGGTTCGAGTCCTGTCCGTTACAAAATTTTGGACAATGTTTAAAGAGTTCCCAGTAAGCACGAAACCGGTTTTCTTAATGAATTACTTTTGCTAACTTATGCAATGTTTAGTTTATAATGAAAAAATACATCTAATCAGAATCCTGTCAGTAGACTTAATATAATTTCGCCAAATTGAATGGTGCCTATTGTGTAATGACAAATTGAAGGTGGCTAGTTAAAACAAACTATAAATAGATCTTAGATAGGTTCCACCTGAAGGGAAGCTAACGAGAAACATGATATGGCATTTGACTTCGAATTGCGTGTAATATATGGTGCGGTTGGCGCAGTCGATTCCGGAAATCCGAACACATGTTTCATTTCGAGCTCCGTCCGCAGCAAATTTTTGGCAGCATCTGAAGTACTCTCAATAAAGACGAAAGTGGTCAGCTGGATGAATTGCCTTCGATACCTCATACATTGCTAATTTTACGCTGACAATATATATATATATATATATATATATATATATATATATATATATATATATACTCTGGGTTTTCATTTTAATATGTGGGTGGCAAAAATATGACTCGGTTTTCTATTTCTTGTTTTGGCTGATTGGTACCTACAGGCCTGTTTGCATATTTACCTCAGACATAAATATATATATATATATATATATATATATATATATATATATATATATATATATATATATATATCTGAATTGGCGTTTTTCTCAAGCTCGAAACCTTGGGTTATGTAATTGTTATCACTGCGAGTGGAATCAAAGATTGCTTGACAATTCATGCTTTCACACTGGTCTAGGCAGCCTTCGATTTTCCATATCCTAATCTTTCGCACTGTCGACTTGTTGTTTTTTCGTCTCCTAGCTGTGGTGTTGATTTTCAATAAATTTGAAATACATTTAATCCTAGACTCAGTAGATACAGTCACGTAACAGAGCACTGCTTATGCATTTTAGAATACTTTATTGCCAAACAACTGGGGATTTTTTAAATTAATATTTTAAAGTTGTTAAAAAGTTGAGTGTCGCACATTCCTATTCGTATATGCTGTTTTAGCCAGAAACGTTCATGAAATGGAGCATCGCTTTAAAACTTTTTGTTTTCTGAATGTAGTTAATGTTGTTCGCGGTCTAACAATTTCTTGCTTGATATTTGTCACAAACACAATTTATTGATTTTACACATATCAAATTGATTGGATTCAACTGTTCATTTTAAACTACGTGCCGTAATCGTCACAATCTTTGTTGAACGTAAATTAGTAAGTACTCCGTTATGTGATTATGTAGACAAGTAATTGGAATTTGTAAACTATTGATTGACCGCAAAATCACTAATGAATGTTTAGTATTATATGGACTGTAAATGAAAACTTACTCTTAATGGGGATAGATCATTTTAATTCAGTGTATTCATTCTGCCGCCCAAAACTCACGAGCACTTTCTGCTCGATGGATATACTTTTAGGCGCCAGTCATTAGGGCCTGGGCTTTGGCGCAAGGCGTTTTAACTCCATTGCCAATATAAGTGATCCGGCCAGGTATGGTTTTGCTTTTCTGTCATTCAGTATTACAGCGAAAGTATATTTAACTAGTGACCTATAATGCTTGGTTTCGCTTTACACAGCGTGGTTCTCGGAGTCGTCAGTGTGTACGCGCCAAAATAACTATTCCGCTAAGGTAATTTTTTTTAAAGAAATCGAGTTTAGCCTTCGTTTTGAATCATGTTCGTACATCCTAGTATTTATCGGAAATTTAAACGCTAAACTTAGCCTAGTTTATGCGCGAAAGAAGTTCTAAAATTGACCCTGGCTACAAAAAGAGTGACATCGACATTAGACTCGCCAATCTCTCTCTTAGTCTTACCATTGTCGTGGTCCAAAAAATCGGGTGGTATCTTGGCGCGAGGTTCAACGATTTACTCGTGTAGATGGGTCAGTGACACGTTATCGTACTCATATCCATTACATACTGATAATCGGCTGATGTTTGTTTCTGCTGGGTACGCAAAGCGTACTCACGACAGCTAGGAGACAAAAAAGCAACAAGTCGATAGTGCGAAAGATTAGGATAAAGAAAATCGAAGACTGCCTAGACTAGTTTGAAAACATGAATTGTCAAGCAATCTTTGATTCCACTCGCATTGATAACAATTACTTAAACCAAGGTTGCGAGCTTGAGAAAAACGCCAATTCAGATATATATATATATATATATATATATATATATATATATATATATATATATATATATATATATATATATCTTGTTTTGGCTGATTGGTAAGTGTGTATGCGTTTGTGTCTGTGTGTGTGCCAATCAGCTAAAACAAGAAATAGAAAACCGAGTCATATTTGTTGCCACCCACATATTAAAATGAAAGCCCAGAATATATATATATATCTTGTTTTGGCTGATTGGTAAGTGTGTATGCGTTTGTGTCTGTGTGTGTGCCAATCAGCCAAAACCAGAAATCGTAAAACTGAGTCATATTTGTTGCCACCCAAATATTAAAATGAGTTCGGAATATATATATATATATATATATATATATATATATATATATACTATATTATCTGCGTAGACTTAGCAATGTATGAGGTTTCATAGGCAATTCATCCAGTTGACCGCTTTCGTCTTTATTGAGAGTACTTCAGGTTCTGTTAAAAATTTGCTGCGGACGGAGCTCGAAATGAAACATGTGTTCGGATTTCCGGAATCGACTGCGCCAACCGCACCATAGATTACACGCAATTCGAAGTCAAATGCCATATCATGTTTCTCGTTAGCTTCCCTTCAGGTGGAACCTATCTAAGATCTATTTATAGTTTGTTTTAACTAGCCACCTCCAATTTGTAATTACACAATAGGCACCATTCAATTTGGCGAAATTATATTAAGTCTACTGACTAGCCACCTTAATCCACGATTTACTCGTGTAGATGGGTGGGTGACACGTTATCGGACTGATATCCATTACATACTGATAATCGGCTGATGTTTGTTCCTGCTGAGTACGCAAAGCGTGTCACTAATACGTTACTGTTTCAATCGGTGATCTGATTGAAGTTTTCTAACCACCAGGTTCTGATTGAAACTCTGCTACATGCACCCTGTCGTTAACTTTTCAAGAAGTTTACCGCAAGCGAAGCGTTTGCTGAAGATCAGCATTAGATTAATAATATTTACATCAATATTTTCACTTTTTGCTAAATGAAAGAAATTTGCAGTATTATTAGGCACCACTTTGCGCCAGGAATTGTTTTCCGTGTTAGAGATTTTTCAAATTCGGTGAAGTTAAGGTTCCTAAGTATCTTAAAGATTTTATTGCAGAAATCTAGAGGTTAGATTGCAATCCATAAGACGTATCAAGTTGCTCTGTCATGCACCAAGAGTGATCACTGCTTTCATACTCTGAAGGATTGTGAATAGTGTAAACTACGAGCTTAGCCGAATAGAATTTATGTCTGGATTCGGATACTCACACCGAATTCGTGAACTACGTCTTAATATAGATGTGATCTACTGGTATTAATGGTCAGTCATCGTTACTCAAAATTTGCATTATTTTGGTTCTTCTGTATGCTGCAGAGACAGGTGATTTCTAAATATGGCAGACAGCTTCTGAGCGGCTATTTTGATAAATGTTAATTTTGGTTTATGTCATTGAAAGCCTGCTGTTAGAAAGTTTTAATAAGTAGATTTTATTCTTTCCATGTTGTAGTATACAAGAATCGTTTCTTTTTAATTTTCTTCTCAATTATATATATATTTGTATATATTTGTATATATATTTGTATATATATATTTGTATATACTCTTATATATATATATTTGTATATATATAAATATACATATGTAACAAAAACAAGTTTAAAAGATGAGATTGAGAAATGAGGATACAATCAATCATTTTCGCGCTCAATTCACGAGAATGCTGTTGCACTAGTTGCACTTTTTATCCACTGAACTTTAAGTGTGGCTATTTCATTTATGTTATTTCATTTAGTAATTATCATAAAGGCCCCGTGTGGAGAAGATACGTGCAAGGTTTCATTGGGATTTTATGCAATTTCAGACGTGCATTCACCATTTGGTTTGAAACGGATATTCTAGTAGTCAACCGTCTAAATTTAAGAACAATTAAATATAAACATTCGCTAATGTCGACCTCAATATCCTATTTGCTAGTTGTCCATCAGGTTACATAAGCTGATCGAACAAACAGTTAATTAACGAAGTTAAAGTATTTCAGCTTAAACCTGTTTAGAATTAAATTGTCAATACAAGTCTGCAATTACTAAATGTAGCAACAAAATGTGGTGGCAACGTGTAAACATACTGCACCTCATTTATGAAATCGAATAACACATTTTAGACTCAACCTCAAATGATGTAACAAACAATTGGTCGTATCCATGTTGCACACCCCCTTTTTTCTGTTTTTTTGCCTTTCAATATATATATATATATATATATATATATATATATATCTGTATAGTATTTGGCATATAGAAAGGGTACTGTGAATTTTATAGAAGCTCACATTCCAAAAGCATCTGTCAGAAAAAAGTATTAACTAGTGACGTTGGAATGCAGAGTGCAAATAACGCTAATGTCGAATAGGCATTATAATCAATATGTTTACTGGCAAGTCAGAACTTCGACAGATTTGAAAACTATAGTCGCAGCTTTAGGCTTAAAGAGATGCCATATAAACTAAACCCAAAGGAAAGGCTAATCAAGAAACATTATTTGGTATATAATTAAAAATTGTATGTGACGTTCATCAGGGTGGCTAAGTGATTATAGCAATAGACTTCGGAGCAGACGTGCGCAGGTTCGAGTCCTGTCCGCGGCCAATTCTGGTCAATACGTGATGAGATCCCAATAATAACGAAACCGATATACTGGATATTTGCCTTTTCTACAGTCTGCAATTCCTAGATTATAATGACAAATGCATTTACTTAATTGGCGAGGTGTTTTTATCAAGATCACAACCTTGAATACAGTAAATGTGGTGTGATGTCTGTTCAATAATAACAGCTTGGGATGGTTAGTTAAAACTTTGGTTCAAAATGAATGCAATATGAGCTCCACCTAAACAAGAAGAGACTAACCGAATTACAAATATTAGAATTTAACTGAAAATTGTGTGTAGTGTGCGGCAGGGTGGCTCAGTGGTTAGAGTAACAGATTCCGAAGCAGACGTGCCCAGGCTCATGCCCTGTCCGCGGCAACTTGATGAATTGCCTATTCTACGCCATAATATTCTTAGTTTATACTAACAAATATATGTACTTAATGAGTCAGGTGTTTGCATCAAGATCGAAACCTTGAATAGAGTAATTTTTACCACTGCCTGCGTAACCAATGTTCGTTTAATTACACTAATGTTAATTTCAATACCTATTCCTCATGTAGTATGGTGTCTGTCAAATAGTGACAGTATGGAGAGGATAAGCTTAAGCTTTGGGTCTAAATGGGTGCCATAAAAGCTCCACCTAAAATAAAAAAAGTCTAACCGAGTTACATAAGTAAGTATATAACTGAAAATTATGTTTATTGTTTGGCAGAGCGGTTCAGTGGTTAGAGCAAATGATTCCGATGCAGGCGTGCCCAGGTTCGAGCCCTGTCCGCGGCAATTTCTGGACAGTACATGATGAGTTCCCAATAAGGACGAAACCGGTCTACTGGGTGAATGGTCTTTTCTACACTATTTAAATTCGTGGTTTATACCGACAAATGTATGTACTCAATGGTTCAGGTATTTGTATCTAGATCACAACTTTGATTATAGTATTTATTTTATGATGTCAAATTGAGGTTTTTCATTTGGAACTCCACCTGAATGAAGGGCCAACCTAAACATTAATTTTCATATAAGTGTAATATTTGGGTGGTTATCAGCTGAGATGGCGCAGTGGTTAGAGTGACAGATTTCGATGCAACTGTGGCTCGGTTCCATGTCTGGCTCTTGGCAAATTCTAGGCAGTACTTTAGGAATTACCAAAGAGGACGCAAGCAGTCAAGTTGATGGATTTACTTTTGTGTTATAACATATATATATATATATATACCTTAATTTTCAATATATGCTTCATATTGCGTTGGCATGTTTTGACATTTTTTGTTTTTTTCTATACAGGGCTCAGCTGAACTTAATGCAATTGTAGGAAACGAGACGATTGACTCTAACTTCAGTTTAATTCCTGGTTCCTTGACCGGTCCTGGTAGACAAGCCTTCCGATTGCAAGGTAAAGACTGTGCGATAGCCAAATTTTTGCTTCCATGGAATTTCTGATCTGGAAACCAGGCTTTATCCTAATTTTATCCTTAAAACTGAATTAACTAAATGAATACAACTATCTTTATCTTGAAATGAAATTATGGTGAACCGGTTTATTCTGCCAATAGTTCTTATTATTTGCTGTTCTAAAATATTGGAGTTATGACAGTAAACGGTAAAGGCGATTCTTTATGCTACCTCCTTAGTCCCGTGGTAAAATTCCTGCAATCAAATACTCAGTTGACAAGGCTGTTGCATTTGCTAGCCCTTTAGTAGCCAAAAGAAAAATTCTAGCGTTTTGCTGTGCCTAAGCCGTTTCTCTGTAACCAACAATGTGTGGACTAACAACTACACACACATGAGGTTGTTGTAATGATTAGTCTGTATAATGGAACGATAGTGTAAACTGTTAGGTATCTGCTCGGTTAACGATTTCTTTGTGTCTGTTAAAAGAATCCAATATGTAAATTTTGGTTTAACGGCTTAGAAATTGTTTAATTGAAACTAATATTGACGTTATGGCTCAGATCAAATCACATCTCCATCTTCTTCCCAAAGTAATACTCTACACAACTTTGTTACACATGGATGTAGTACAGTTTCATATTATTGTGGCTGTCTGTAGACAGATTGATGGTATGGAAATTTGAGCCCTTTGTTTCCATTGGTGGCGAAGATAGTCTAGGTCTACTTGCGAACATCACTAACAAGAAATATGAATGATTATTCACAATATATACGCTATTTTGATCACATTTTCATTGTCCATAAAAATAGCTATTAGTCACAAACACTGCTTCAAAATTGTAATAAGTTGCACAACAATATCAAGAAAGGTGATTTACTACCATTATTCAATTTAAGACTAAAGAACGTGGTTAATAGTAAATGAAATATAACGAGTTATCATTAAAAAGTTAACATGTATGCACAGTATTAGCCATTTTATATCTTAGTATAGATTTTCAACAGTTCGCGGATGTTTGTCAAATTTTGAAAGAATGGTTAATCAAGTATTAAAGCATGGTAAATATATTTTAGCAAAAGTCGTTCAAATGCCTGCTGGCTATCGTAGACAATTCATTAAGCGATTTGTTAGATTTGGAATAGAAAATAAACTGAAGTTTTTAGGATCAGAAAAGGGATGCTATTTTTCACACAAAGCAGAAGAAAATTGAAGCGGCATTAACACGCACACTTAATGCGGCTAATCTACGCGTGTTATTTAAGGTAATGCATTCAGATGAAACAGTCGACCTGAAACACTGTTTATCAATGTACATGCGTACATTTTTGTTCTACCTGTGTGGGCCTATTAACCAAACAGTTAATTACCAGAAAATGAGATAGAAACGGTTTGTGTATTTGATAAAATGTCTTTTTATCGTCATATTTATGAAGGACACTTATTTTGTTAAAAGCTCAAATTCCTAAAGAATATATATATATATATATATATATATATATATATATATATATATATATGGTTTATAACAATATAAATTAATCACTATACCTTTTGCACTGGAATATATTTTCGTTAATTTTTTAGCTCCACTTGCTGATCCACAATCTACAACCTTATCGTCTGTTGGCAGTATTGATGGTGTTGACATTTGTCCCGGCATGAGCATCGGACCTGGTGGAGATTTGAACTCTTCCTATATGTACCCTGCTGTCACTGTTAATGGGGCGGCTTTGCATACCAGTAATGCTGTGGTTGTTTCTCCTGAGTGGGATTCCGGATCTTCGATCTCGGTAAGTGGAGACTTATGTGATACAGAATAATCTCACTTTTTTATATTGCCATTATTGGCGAGGCTTAGGGAAAATAATCGCCTAGCCCTATTTTGTGTGTGTGATTTTTATTCTAATAGCTTTGTGAAGATTTTCATTTCACATTTAGCGTCTAGAAATAAATGCCAACTACTATTGCTTGTTTGAGAAGATTAGTTTCCTCAAATGTTCTGTTATCTGGGTGGACGCACGCATTGCGAGTTGTAGTTTAATTTCATTTAATTCACTAGAAGTGAATGCTATGCATATTCCTTGAAAAAATGTGTTTGTCTTATTCTTCCAGTGTCCTACGGTACTGAGATCAGCAATTATAGTTATGTGGGCTCGAAATTGTCCGTGAGGTGGAACTTCATAGCAACGAAAAATAGTAAACTTGTTAGTTGTTGTTCTATATTGCGCGTTGCGATCACCATATTTAACGTATACACGGTTTTCTTTCGCTCGCGAGTGGTAGATTTGCACTATCAGTTGCAAAAAGATCCGATTGATCCGCATTTACCTGTACGCTTTGTGTTCTTCTTTGTTTTGGCTGGATGCTGATTCGTCCCTTATCTCCGAAGGACTCCTCACCATACGTGCTAACCTTCGGAGTATGAGAACGAATCAGCACCCAACCACTACGAGGACGAGCTCAACGTGTACTTGGAAATGTGGATCAACTATATCTTTGCGGAACTGAGAAGGCAAGTCTTACACCCACGAAAAAAATCGAGGATATGTTAAATTAGTTATCTATTGTATCTATTCATTGCTTCGAGGCATTGATATATGCATTTGTGACCTCATATTTGATCAGAAGGACTTTTAAGACATCGCGAAAACATTTTGTATCCTATTGGTTTCTTTAATTTTATCCTACTGCGTGTCTTCAGTCGCGGTTACAGCACCACCCACAAATTCAGAACAAATAGCATGCTTTTTTACTCCATTCCTGGATCCTGTACACGCTTTGAAATCAAAGCAATTGATGCCCCGTGCGGCTGTATGGGTCGCATGTCAACCTAGTAAATCTGAATTCTGTTTCGATCACTGGTCTTATATGTGCGATAAAAGGTATTCGTTAGCTCCAGAGAGGCTCGTCCGGCGTTATTCAAGCCAGTTCTTATTTAATCTTCGGGAAGACCACTGATTAAAATGACAGCAATGATATTTAAATTTTTCGCGGGTTCTACAGCTGTTTGATAGCTGTAGAGCTATGCCAATGTTGTTTGGGAAGAAGGAAATGTTTCATTTTCTAGAACTTTTGGCACAGTAGAATTGTTGACGATTTTATTCCCCTTTGCAACTTTATACAATGCCTAGTTTATACTTACAAGTGTGCATATTTAATGGTAGTTGTGATTGAATCAAGCTCGCCTACCTGATTTAATTAAGTTTTATCGCCACCCGCGCAATCCACAATTTTTTAATTATATAAATTACTACCCGTAGCCATAGAAATTCCGGCTTGTCGACCGGCGGGCTCAAGCTAGTCGACCCGGGATTGGTAACATGAACCTTGCCGGGCTATAAAGGGACAGCCATCATCCCGTTTCATGTGAAGCCTCGAGTTTGGTATAACTACACTATAGCGTTTTGTTAAATGTGTAGTGACGGAATGAGAGCAAGCGTTCCAGACGTGAAGGGCAAGTTTCGGCTGCTGAAGGAAACTCTGGCCTCTGGCATCTGAGCAGATAGTGCTCATCAGCTTTGGTTGGCACACTATCTAGGAGAAGGAAAACTCAGAATAAAAACCATCACTAGGAATGGGCGACCTAGTGTTCTTTTACAGTCCACATATAACCATGACAAGTAAAACGTTACAATAATTACATACTGCATCGGCCGTCGCGCAGTATAAAAAGGGTCGCCTTATCTGCTGAGCCGTGCAGGGTGGATAAGCGAAAACAGGCTACTGCAGGCAACTCCAACTCTATATTCGATTCTGCGTCCTTTCCTTCCCCTTCCTCTTTTCAATCTTACAATAACTCTCTTTTAGATACTATAAATATGGTTGGTTTAGATCATAACACTGAGCCCAATACTAGGTTGCCAAATATCGAAAATGGTTCTTTTAGACGATCATTCATTAAACCTAAGTTAGGCTTTAACGTAGGCGCATTTAATGTGCGAACATTAAAACAACTTGTACAGCAAGAATCTCTTGCTCGTACGTTGGATAAATTAGAAATCGACATATGTTGCGTATCTGAAACCAGAATATAGGATCCTACGTGTATTACAGAACTAGTTGCACCATCCCTATCTACGCGTTATTGGCTTCGAACATCTGGTTCCACAGAGTCCTCTAAGCCGGTAAATGGGACGTTGGTATTGTCCTTAGCGCGCGAGCTGAAGCTTGCTTAATTGAATGGATCCCTTTAAATAGTCGATTGTGTGCGGCACTTTTAAATACATCTACTAAAATCAATGCACAAACCGTTATCATCGTTGCCTCTTCGTTGTATCTGCATATGCTCCTACCGATTGCAGCACAGAAGAAAGTAAGGACGCTTTTTACTCCGAATTAAGCTCCTTACTAAGTAAAGCACGAAGTTCGGATATAGTCCTGGTTATGGGTGACATGAATGTTCAAGTTGGTCGCTTAAGCAACACAGAATTTCATTTAGGTGGAAGATACACTCTAAGCTCGACTCGCAATGATAATGGTGAACGGCTTTTGGATAGCAGCGCTGAACATAGACTATATTTAAGTAGTACAAATTTCAGACGTAGTGTTAGACGTTGTGCTACATGGCGTCCTCCAGCACCCGGACAACGGTGGACTCAAATAGATTAATGTAGCAATTAGCTATAGATGGCGTGGTTGCATCCAGGATTGTCGCTCTTTTTGGAACACTTATGTCGACTCAGACCATGCACTTATCCGTTGTAGATTTGCTCTAAAATTTTCCGGGAAAATAATTAAGAATAAACCCCAAATCGATGTAGGCAAACTCGAACAACCGTCCATCCGACAAAACTATGAAAATATTCTAAAGGCTAATCTAACTGGTCTGAATAGCGAAAATCCGAATATACTTTGGTCCAAGATAAGTTCCACTATGCACAATGCAGGTACTACTGTATGTGGCATAGCAGGCCCCCATAGAAATAAGCACTGGCTCTTTGTAAAATCTATGGAGATACTCGAAATAAGGCGCCAAATTCCACCTGGCTCGACTCATAATAATACCCGTCACAATATAAGACGCCAACTTAAGCGCAATCTTGTTCCAACTTATACGCACAACAGGTCCGAGAAAGTTAAAAGTTAGCGAAACTATAAATGATAGTAACAACGAATTAATAACCGATAAAATAAGTCGTCTTGACAGGTGGGCTGAACACTTTAGAGATCAATTTTCTTGGCCACCCGCGTCAGTTCCGCTTCCCGAAAGCATGTCTGCATCAACAGTGTGGAATGTTAGTCCCGAAGAACCATCCGAGTTAGAAGTACGCGATGCAATCCTATCTCTTAAGCGCCGCAAAGCCGCCGGCCCCGATGATCTGCTTCCGGGATTGTTTAAGGATGGTGGCGATATAATTTCAGGAGCGTTGACCAAACTTTTTCATACTATATGGAATGAGGAAACCGTACCACTTGACTGGAATGAGTCGACCATCATTCCCATCTTCAAAAAAGGCAATCGTAATTCGTGCGATAACCATCGTGGTATAAGTTTGACTCCGGTCGTATCAAGGTTATTTGCTTCGATTATCCTACGTCGTCTTAGCGCTTCACGTGAATCACAAACAAGAGAAGAACAGGCCGGATTCCGCGCAGGACGAGGTTGTATAGATAATATTTTTACGTTAAGGCAAGTTCTCGAACAGAGACATTTATATCACTGTCCCACAATAGTCGTCTTTCTAGACTTCAAGGGTGCATTTGATTCGGTGGATCGCAATGTTTTATTCCATATCTTGTCGAAAAGCGGTGTGCCCACTAAATTTGTTAATATTATACGAGCTCTCTACACAAATACTTCTGGTCGCGTTAAGGTTTACAACGAATTAACGCATAACTTTACAACCAGCAGTGGTGTTCGTCAAGGTTGTCCACTTTCCCCATTTTTGTTTAATTTTGTAATCGATGCTATTATGAACAACACTCTCTCACACATTCAGGACGCTGGAGTTGAAGTTCTCCCGGGAGATAAACTAGTCGATCTTGACTATGCGGACGATATCGTACTATTATTCGACAATCAGCATGCTGCCCAGACCACCTTAAATAGATTAGCAAACGTTGTTCCGTCTTTCGGTATGAAATTCGCACCCTCTAAATGTAAGATACTGTTACAGGATCACCCACCACTCACTCCAACGTTGCGACTGCAGAATGAAGATCTTGACATAGTCGACAGGTTTACATATCTTGGGAGCTCTATCAATAACGTAGGCAATATGTCCGACGAGGTGAGAATACGGATCGCGAAAGCTAGAGTAGCTTTCTCGAACCTTCGTCATTTATGGAGAAACGCGAATATTTCACTTTGCCTTAAAGGTCGTGTTTACAATGCATCTGTACGCGCAGTCATACTATACGCTAGTGAAACTTGGCCTCTTAGAGTTGATGATCTGAGACGCTTACAGGCATTCGATCATCGTTGTTTGAGAAGTATAGCACATGTTGGTTACCAACAACGAATAACTAACGTTGACATCCGTAGACGTATTTTTGGATCTGACAATAAGTGCTCGTCTTTAGAAAAGCAAATAAGGCTCCATCAACTTCGTTGGCTCGGTCACGTTTTGCGTATGCCCTCATTCCGATTGCCCAATAGAGCTCTGTTCTCTCATCCAGCACCAAATTGGCGTAAGAAACAAGGTGGGCTGATTTTGACATGGCAGCAACAATTAAAGTCACTTATTTTGTTCTGACGGCATAATTATTGTGCAATTGTCGAATTATTCTATTCGTGTCGTCGGTATAAACTAAACGTGGAACACAATATCGAATGAAGTTCGTCTAATAGACCAGTTTCGTCTTTAAGGTAGCAAGTGTTGCGAGTCGTGCACAGAACTCAATTGTACTTATTATTTCTACTTGCGTTTTATTGATTATTCTTATCATCTGGAGTATCACTTTCAACGGAACGTTGTAACCTGGCTTCTCAGAATTTTAAGTATAAAATAGGCTGAATGCCACATTGAGAGGTGAAATTACCCTTTGCAAAGTTGGAGTGAATGGTAAATGATTTTGTAAATGTATCTTAGATTTAAAGGGTTCGAATTTTATACTGAAAGTCGAAAAATCGTCTAATAGTCTATTCAAGGTAGCGTGAGGAGTATCTCGATTGCCGAATAATAATGATAAGATATCGTCTGCATAGTCAAAATCGATTAACCTGCTACCTGGGAGAACTTCAACGCCTTCATCTTGAATGTATGGAGGAGTATTGTTCTATAATAGTACCTTTTACAAAATTTCAACAAAAGGGGTACTGGACAGCCTTGACGAACTGCTTGTAGTTAAGTTGTGTTTTAATTAATTCTAGACCTTAACTCAACCAAAAGTGTTTGCGTAGAGAGCGCGTATACTATTTGGACATTTTGTGAGCACAACTTTTCAAGCATTAAATTGCGATGCATTCTTGAAGTCTATAGCGACGGCTATTGAGTGACGGCCATATACAGGTCGCTGTTCCAGAACTTGCATGAATGTGAAAATATTTATACGACCCCGTCCTGATAGGAATCCAGCTCGTTCTCTAGCATATGATTCACACGAAGCAAATAACCTTGATATGACTGGATTCAAGCTTACATCACGATGGTCATCACATGAATTACGATTGCGTTTTTTTTAAGCTCAAAACAAGGGACATGGTTTCTTCTTTTCGTAAATTAGTCAACACTGCTGACTTTATGCCACCCCCATCTTTGATTCATCGTTACCTGCAACTTTGCGTTGCTTGAGAGATAAGATTGCGTCCCGTATTTCTAACTCTAATGGTTGATCGTAATTAACATTCTAAAATGTTGATACAGGCATACTTTCGTGTATCGGGACTGATGATAAATTATCTTTGCAATGTTCAGCCCATTTATCAAGACGACTTATTTTATCCATTGTTGAATGATTGTTATAAACATTGTTTATTAGCTTATGCGAACGTTCCTTCCATCTGTTTATCCTTTCTGGTTCATCAATTTTCAATATTTACTTTGAGACTGCGCTTAAGTGGGCGTATTACAACTCTACGAGTATTATTATAAACCGAGCCAGTTGGAATTTTTGCGTCTAGCTTTGGGAATATCCATAGATTTTACAGAGACCGAACGATAATTTATACGGAAGCTTACAGTGCCACATACATTAGTACCTGAATTGTGCGTAGTGGTAATTAACTTCATCCAAAGTAAATTCGAATCTTGGCCATCAAGACTATTTAATATTGACTTTGGAAAACCTTAATATTTGTGTTGGAAAGACGATTATTCGACTTTGCTTAAATCTATTTTGGGTATATTCTTATTTATTTCTTCGGAAGACTTGTGTAACAATCTAAAACGGATCAGTGAATTTTCCAAGTTGACAAATGTTCCAAAACAAACAGCAATCCTGGATGCAAACACGCCTTCTATAACTAATTACTACATAATCTATTTGACTGCATTGTTGCCTGGGCCCAGAAGACGCCATGTGACACAACGCTTTAAACTACGTTTGAAGTTTGTGCTACTTAAGTGTAATCGATACTCCGCGCGGCTATTCGACAGTCGTTCACCGTTATCTAATTAAACAAACATTGGTTGTGCGGGCGGGGATAAACAATTACTATAATCAAGTAGTATATTATATATATATATATATATATATATATATATATATATATATAACAAATTTGTGTGTAGTGTGCGGCAGTTTGGCCAGTGGTTAGAAAAAGATTCCGAAGCAGGCGTGGTTCGAGCCCTGTCCGCGGCAATTTCTGGCCAGTACGATGAGTTCCTAATAAGGAGAAACCGGTCTACTGGATGAATTGCCTTTCTACACTATACAATTCTTAGTTTATACTGACATATGTAAATAATTAATGGGTCAGGTGCTTATATCAAGATCGCAACCTTGATTATAGTAATAAGTTCACCGTTATCGTTGTGCATCGAGCTTAGAGTGTATCTTCCACCTAAATGAAATTCTGTATCACTTAAGCCCCCAACTTGAATATTCATGTCACACATAGCCAAGACTAAATTTGGACTTCTTACTGTGAAAGCGTCCTTGTCGTCTGCTGCAATCATTGGGAGCATATGCAGATAAAACGAAAAGCCAACTTTGATTAAGGCTTCCCGCATTAATCTTACTACATGTGTTTAAGTGTGCAGCACAAAGTCTTCTGTGCACAGGGATCTACTCAGTTAAATAAGCTTCAGCTCGTGAGCTACTGACAATACCGACGCCCCATTTACTGGCTTGAGAACACTCGATGGAACAATGAGTTCGAAGCCAATAACACGTAGATAAGGATAGTGCACCCAGTTCCGTAATGTTCGTGGGATCTTGTATTCTGGAATCGGATACGCGACGTTTCTAATTTATCAAATGTGCTTGCAAGAGCTTCTTATTCTATTTAATTCCACTGACATTAAAGCCTAACCTAGGTTTAATGAATGGTAGTTTACTTGAACTATTTGCCATATTTATCGGCCCGATATTGATTTCAAGTATATGATCAACACCCACTATATTAATAGCATCTAGCGAGCGTTTTTGTCAGAAAAAGTAGAGAAAAGAAAAGGAAAAGAAACAGAATCGAAGATGATGGTGTAGGTATCTGCAGTAGCCTGATTTCGCTTACCTACTCTGCACGATTCAGCAAATACGGGGCCCTTCGATGCGGCATGGATTCATTATAGTTTGTATTGTTCATAGTTATGTATTGGCTGTAATAATATATTTGATCGCTCATTCATAGTGGAGATGACTTGTGTTCGGAGTTTTGCTTCTCTTAGATAGTCTGCCAACCAAGGATGATAAACACTATTTGCCAAGATGTCAGTGGCCAAAGTTTCATTTAGCAGCCGAAACCTGCTCTTCGCGTCTGTCACGTTTGTTTTTATGCCATAAATACCCATTAATCACTAAGTGGTACGGCGTAGTTAGACCAAATTTTACACTTCTTATGAACCAGGACGATCACTATGTTCCAGTAGACCCGATAAGTTTCATGCTACAATTCCCGAACTGATTAGCTTGTTCCAGCCAGTCGTCAGGCCGAAAATTTCTGTCTACGGGCCACTTCCTCAAGTAACGTGGTGTTTGTTGTATAATGACAGTTCAGGAATATTTAGTTAGAACTTTAGGTCTTAAGATGTTGCAAATCGTTTTACCTGAAGGAAAGGATAACTAGAAACAGTTGGTATATGATTCAAATTGCGTGCTGTATGCAGCACGTGTAGCGCAGATTATAGAGTCCCATACTTCGAAGCAGAAGACTCTCGATTCGAGTACAATCAAAAGCAAATTTTAGGTAGCATTTAAAGAGTTTCCAATAGAGGCGAATGCGGTCTACTGGATGAATTGCCTGTGCTAACTGATGCAATATCTAGTTTATACTGACAAATTGTATATTATCAAGATCCTGCATCAGAATTCAAATCAATATACCTTCCCAAATTGGCATAAAGTTGTAGATTAACAGATGGGGGTTTGCTCTTTGGAAATTCTGATTTTAAGATTTTCTCTAATCTTCCATCCGTAGTTGAGGCCAACCAGAAGCATATGTTGGTGTGTGACTTCAAATTGTGTGTAGTATGCAACACGGGTGACGCAGAGTATAGAGTCCCGTATTTCGAAGCATATGTCCCCCGTTTCGAATCCAATCTGCGGCTTAGGTTAAGTAATATTTGAAGAGTTCCCAATTAGGTTGAAAATGATCTATTGCATGAATTGTCTCAGCCAACTGATGCAATATCTAGTTTAGACCGAAAAAATGTATGTTATCAATGTCTTGCATTAATATATCTTCCCAAAGTGGCATAGAGTCTTTTTTTGAAATGGTTTTGCGGAGTGTAAGCTTCATTTATTCCAATGCCGCGTTTTGCGTACGTGTTTGTGTTGCCTGAGGATGGTGCTGGAAAGTAGGCACCGAAACGTCGCCAGTAAACAAAGATGTGATAGAATAGCATTTCCATTGGGACCAACCAAAACTCGACCCGATCAAAGACAAAACAAAATTTAAAATTGCGATCAATCGGATCTTTGTGTAACTGCCCGTGTACAGCTATTACCCGCGTACGCAAAACGCGGCATTGGAATAAATGGAATAGAGTCTGTCGTAGAATGATAGGTCGGAGGTGGCTCGATGGAAATTCTGGTTTTAAGATATTCGGAAAAGCTTCCGTCTGGAGGGAACAGTCAACCAGAAGCATAATTTGGTATATCAATTCAGATTGCGAGATGTATGGATCGCAAATTGCGCAATGGATGTAATCCCAGATTGCAGCTTTTGTGCAACGGTTCGAGTCCCATCCGCACAAAATTCTGGGCATCAGTTTAAAGGTCCTAATAAAAACGAAATTGTTCTGCTGGATGAAATATATATATATATATATATATATATATATATATATATATATAACATTGGATGAATTTTGTGAGGGAATAGGGATGGCTTAAAGTTGCAGTCATATTGTTTCTTGGGTAAATTGTGTTAACGTTGACCTTAGTAATTCTTGGATTTTTGGCATTGAAAACCTGAAATACTGTGTTTGTTGAAGAATAACTTTATTAGAAAACTGAGGTTTAAGACACCATTACACAAGTTAATTTTCTTTTGGCTAGATATCAAATTGATTGCAATATCTGGTGCTTTACGTTGGCTTTATGTTGTTGGGGTTGCGCATTTAACATTTACAGCGTAAAGTGTAACTTGAATAGCAATCATAAGGCATTGGAGTATTGCATTAAAATCTATTATATAATCTGCCATCTAAATCTGAATAGCATCATCTACACAGAGCATGCGGATTTTATTAACGTATTCGCCTTTTATTTTAGCGAGTGCAGGTGAGCCATATGAATGCCTGGAACTTGGGTTTAGTTTGTGACAACTTCTGAAATAAATAAATAACTGCGCAACCAATGTTCATTTAATTATAAATATGTTCAATACAATACCACGTCCCCGGGTAGCGTGGTGTCTCTTCTATAAGGACAGATTGAGTGTGGTTAGTTGAAATTTAATGTTAAATTATCACACTTGAAGATTTTAATGTCTATATTTTCTGTTTCGCCTGATCAACGAAGTGGTGGCTTAAAGCCACCAACAAATGATTGGCCATTAAACACGAAACACGCGCCAAGCTGATATTACCGTTAGTTAATTACGATTTTGTTATCTCCTCCTAGTGCTGAATAATAGAATTTATAAATGATCAACGTGTGTTTCTTTTGCGTTTGAGTTTACACAAGTCTAGTCGACACTTCAAAATGATTTTTACTGTTTTTATAATATTGCTAATAATTTAGTCTACCGGCCAGTCGGTTTCGTCTAACAAATCTTCTTCGCGTGATAGTAGTCAGACGGCTAGTCGGCTTGCAATGCTTTCATTGCAGGAGCGCTACAATTTGCATCCTGCCTGTCTTCCAGCACCTGACGGTCCTCCAAGCCCTTCATCGTCACCTAGTCTTTCGACTCCAATTCCCAGTGATCCGACCTCTTCCTTTTCGTCAAATTTAAGTGGCCCGCCTGGTGCTGCGTTGAATCCTGTGGCTCTTGCTTTAGCCGGCAAGTTGTGCGGTCCTGCCGCGGTCAACGCTATGTTTGGTCCTGCGAATGTTAAGGCGCACAATTTCCGTGTTCATACCTATGTAGGTGCACATTGGTGTGACTATTGTACTCATTTTATTTGGGGCCTTGTGGCGCAGGGCGTAAAATGTGTAGACTGCGGCTTTCAGGCACACAAACGCTGCTCCGACAGGGTACCGCAGGACTGTTTGCCAGATCTAAAAAGACGAATGAAACAACGCGTTTTTTCAGTTGAGTTAACTAGTCTGCTTAGAGCTGAAAACAGGTAAGTAATAATGAAATTTTACTGCATTTGTGATTTTCTGCCAACAAGATGCATGCGATCGGCTTCAATATTTATTTCAAGTTCGCTGAATTCAGATAAACCAATCCCGCTCTTTAAAGATCTCGTACAACATAGAACGATTACCAACATTCACACGTACTGGCGCTTTTCGTCTTTTTTATATTCTTAATCAGATCGGACGACACACTGACTATGAGAATGAAACATCAATTTATACATAATGTTATAACATAAGAATCTGGTTTCTCTCCTATAGTAACCTCACGTAAATAGTCTTTTACCGGATTGACGACCAGCAGTCACCAGTTTGTAAGTCCAGTAATGGTAGTATTATCCTTTAGAGTTAAATTTAATTACCTAGTAACACAGTGTTAAATAAGCAATGACGGAATGAGAGCTAGCGCGTCATACACGAAGAGTTATTTTCGGTTGCCAAGGGGAACATTGACCACTAGTGCTTAAGCAGTTAATGCCCGTCAGCTTTGGCTGACAGACTATCTAAGGAAAGGAAATCTCTAAATAAAATCCCCACTAGGAATGTGCGACCTAATGTTCTTTTACAACCTACATATAACCATGATCAATACGGAATTTAATGATTCCATATTGCATCGGCCGTTGCGCAGGATAAAATCGGTCGTCTTATCTGCTGAGTCGTACAGGACGAGTGGGAGAAATCAGGCTACTTCATACACCTTCACTTCCGATTGTGCTGCTTTCCTTTTCTCTTCTCTTCTCCGTATAACAATAACATTCTCTTAGTTTCTGTGCATATGGTGGGTGTTTGCTTAGTATCTAAGCCCAATGTCGGATTGAAAATATCAAAATTAGTTCAGGTTAATTTGTATTTATTAGGCTTCCACTTCAGTGCATTTAGTGTGAGATCTTAAAAACAAATTTGACAATAAGAAATTCGGGTAACTACGCTGAATCAGTTATAGCTTGGAATATGTTGCTTATCCAAGACTGGAATGCAGGCTCTTAAGTGCAATACGGAATTGGGTGCACTATTGTTATCTATACGTTATTGGCTTCGGACATCTTTTGTATGGAATTCTTTCAAGCGAATCAATGCGAAATTGATATTGGCCTTGGCTCACGAGCTGAACATCGTTAGACTGAATGGATCCATGTAAACTGCCAACTTTGTGCTACACGTTTAAATACGCCTACTAAAATCAATACAAGAAAACTTAATTAGCGTTGCTTTTTGGTGCTATTTGCCTATGCTCTCAATGCTTGCAGCGACAGCAAGGACACTTTCTAATCTGAACATGGCTCTTTATTAAGTGGAATTTTAAAAAAAACGGATAAAGTCTCGGCTATGGGCGACATGAATGTCCAAGTTGGACACTTATGTAATGCAGAACTTCGTTTAGGGAGAAAATGCATGTTGAGCTCAATGCGTAACGATAACTGTGAGCTATAATTGGAAATCTGTGCGAACATAAATTATATTTCAGATCTAGTAGTGGCCCTTTGGTCATTACCATAAAAGAGCCTTTGAGATACCATGCTCGGATAATCCATATATGCGGTATGATCCTCTAATTTGGAATAATTAAATTCCTGAGAACTATCTTTTAAACTACATTTCTTAAGCCCACCTGCTAATTGCCCTGTATCCTTAGTATTTTCTGAACCGGCCATAATATTAAAATATGACTTCTTGCAATATATATTATAACAATAAGTGTGCTCACCCAAATATGCTGATATCAACATATGACAGAACGATACGGTGGTGAACTTGAAATCAAGCATCCACGTCAATTAGCTGAAGCAAATTCGGGATCCTTCCCAATAATGTGTATTAAGAACGCTGATCCGTAAGGCTTCAATACTTTATTAACAAGGAGTATCAGGACAGAACCATGCAGTAAAGCGTACCACGCAACTCAAGATCTCCACCAGACTTTTATTATCATTACGAAAGACAAGTCCTACAGTGCCCGGGCAACAATATATATATATATATATATATATATATATATGTGTGTTTTCAGCATAAACATAAGTTTGCACAATGCAGCAACCACAGTTCATCAAGGACATTCATGCTGTCTTAATAAGGCACTCACGACTCATTTGCTAAAATTGTGGCGGTTGGTTTTGGAACCAAGAGGTAGTTGCTATATAGTTGTGAAACTTGTTCACATAATAAGCGAAGATGTGCATTGCATGCAGTTTTCCTTTATACAATAACTTATCATTTTTACGTGTCTTTCATTCGGCATCTGCCATTAAACAACGGATTAGATAGGTAGTGATTACGATTATGGAAATGTACTTTACTTGACAATCATTACAAAGCTACAGCCAAGTAAAAATTCCCGATACCTAGACAAAATTATGTCATCTGTACAGGTTATTTATAAAGTAAAAATACGCCCTCGCGTATGAATTATTTTAACTTTTAAGTATATTTACATATTACATGTATCTAGCATTGGAAGATGTAATTTTTCAGAATATCAGCTGAAATGGTTTATATATATATATATATATATATGCGTGTGTGTATTGTATATCTTCATAACTATCGTCCTGTGCCTGGTTTATTTGACCTAAGTATAGTGATGAGACTGGGATTTCGGTCAAAAGGAACATATATTTGCGTAGATAGGTCAGTTGCATTTTACTTTTGCACTTTCTACTTATGGACGTCATTACAGTTGACCTTTTTCTTGTTCTTCAATTTTTTATTATTGTTCGTACTCTTTATTTATAGCTTGCTTTAGCCGACTCCGTCGACAGTCGATTGTCTCTGTGTGCAGCACTCGTTGATTGATTGTTCATCGCTCAAATTAATTGATTAGATTTTGTTTACTTCCTTGTACAAATTTAAGTTTTCAGGACTATTTCTCTCCGCTGAAGTCTGGTGGTGGAAAAGGCTTGTCTCAGATTTGTGCTAAACTCACTAAAGTCCACTTTACACTAGACGAAATAGGTCTTACCCATCGTAAATAGAGACCGTGTTTACTGTTTTGCCTTGCTAATGCAGATGCGGCTGATGCCTATGGTGATGAGAGTCATGATGACGAGAATGGTAAAGGTTATTGTGATGATGATGATGAAGATACTACTAATGATGATGCTTATTGCCGTGAGGACGTTTATGGTGATGATAATGAGAATGATGGTGGTGATAGTGATAGTGTGGAGGGTGATTGTGATGCTTTTTAGTGTGATTATGATGATTAGCAGGATACTTACGATGATGCTGGTGATGGTTATGCTGTTAATAATTAGGGAAATTATTAGTGTATTTTGGTATAAGACTGCTTTAGTATTAGTCTGCACAAAGTGAGGATTTGTTCTATCATATATTTAATATTTTAGCATTAATCTGTTTATTAACACGTTTGCAGTCGATCTTTTCTGTATGTGTTAAGTTGGCTATATATTTAGGACAAATTAATTGGCTTGGATAAACAATTCAGTAGTCCTGTTTCTGATTGTATGACATATTCATCAACGTGCATGCAAATTCGCTCACTGTCATTTCTTCGTTATATAATTCAGCTATTCGTCTGACTATTTAGGGTTGTACTCTTTCCAATTCTACTGTTTTACTTATTTAAAATTTGATTAAATATTCCAGTTATTATGCGTAGTTCTCTTTCTATTTATATTAACCGTGATAATTGCTTAGGTTCCTATTTATTTGGTTGTTTGTCTGATCTACTAATTTCACCAACACATTTGTTCACGTGTTACGCATACACACTTTGCTGTTAAAAATAGATTCAGAGAAGCAAAGAGCATGTGTTTTCTTTTTTCCATTTCCTTTGCAAAATGTGTCGGAAATTTAAAATTACTTTTTAAAACACCCGATTAATATCAGTATTCTGAAATGTGTTACGCCAGTGCATATATGCATTCATTCACCCCGACATAAACATAAAGCTAAGGTTTCCAATTTCTCGTATAACTTTTGAATCTATTTTAATTATTTCTTCTCCCATCGCCTGATAAATGGGAGTATTATTCAACCGTTGGCTGTGCATACTTTCACGCGTTGTGTTACTTACGATCATATGACGAAAACGCACAATTTAACTGGCCTCTCGATTGAACCTTGTTTGCTGAAAGACTTCTTTATAGTTTCTCCTATTTAAGTTGCTCTTCATTAGTGAAGGTTTCAGACGATGTTAGTCTGATACAATTTCATTGATCTGCCTGATATGAGTAAATCTGAAAGCCTAAAGCGCCACCAGTGTAACCAAAGTAGTCGTAAAGTTAAAACACCTTTGCATCAACTTAGAGATCCAGCCTCCTGTGATGTGCGACAGATTCGGTGTTAGTGTTGTCAGCAGGCAAATCCGCAGACTTTATCGTTGTCGGACTTAGGTTTTCCGGAATTAACCAAGATACAAAGGTAAAATTTATCAACACTGTAAAATGACATTTTATAATCTTTTCAGTTGTTTGTATTCAAATACGTCTTTTCTCTTGGTAGCATCTTCTTTTTGTGTTTTTGGAAAACAGGATGAACATTTTAAGTTTTATTTTTATTTGGAATAGTCCATATAAATGTTGACTAGCTATTGGTTGAGCGAATCCAAATGAGCGCATACCACTTGAAGCTTTCTTTGTTCAAAAGTCAGATACTTTTTCCCGAAAAAAACTGTTAATTGATTACGGTATTCCACCAGAGTTGAATAACAAATTAGTGAGCATGCAATGTCATCAACTATAATTTGTTCAGACATACTAACCAAAAAATTAGGCACGCCGTATCATAGCTATTCATATTGTGATTCAAATGACTATTCACGGTAAATGAATAATTGTGACTGATAGTATGCAGTGCTTGCGAAAATGCCATGGGGCGTTGATCAATTAACGTTAAACATGTCTCCACTTAATAGGCCGAATTGCCATTCAGCCGCTCATAACGATCTGCTCGCTATTTTGCAGTTGCAGCTACGCTTTTTCGGTGTGCGGAATGCGAAGCGACGCATAACTAATTTCCGTGGCTTCGCCCGGAGCTTTGGTTTCACTCTCGGCATGCAGCTGAAACTGTGTCCTTTTGCCTAAGTGCTCTAACTGCGCCCCAAAAATCGAGCGAAGAAGATTAAATAACTGGCAACATTTGTAACTTCATGTGGGTTAGGCTTAGGAAAGCCTGCCATTCTGATTCAAGTTAATAATTAAGGACGATTTATGTAAAATGCCAAATTGAATCTAATTAAGTGGCGTGTACAAAATTTCGAAGACATTACATAGTTTTAATGAATTTGGGGTGTAAACTATTTTTAATTGTCAACTTTATGTATGCGCAATTTCAATGTTTTACTTGTTCTTTCCGGCGTTAAGCAGCTTTGCGCAGCAGTGGACTACCTGACTTAATGCCTGAGTAACTACAAGCTCGCAAACTTTATTTAAAGAATAACTACTTGAATGTTTTCCCGACTATACTTCCTACAATCCAACAGGATATTTTTTTCATCTGTTTAATGTAGTTGGCGGGAGATTCAACTGTACTCTTATCAAAAGACATAAAACTGTATTATTGTGTTTTGAAGAGAGGGTGTAGATAGTAATGCCGACTACGTATGGTCATTGGAGCTAAAAAAGTATTTTGGCTTTCTGTTTGGCATAGGCGGTTTAGTTGAATTTAGAATTTGTTGATCTGATATCTTGCATATAGCTTTCACATGAAGGAAGATCCTTGCCTTTAATGAGATTTAATCCGTTGTCTACAATGATGAGAATAATTTATAAATAGTTTGTCCGTATGTGTGTGTGTTTGTGTGTGTGTTAGTGTGATGTTTGTTAGTGATGTCTGTTTGCATGTAACTAGTGGTCATCTGTGGTAACCAATTTTCGTCTATTTAAGCATTCTGCCCTGATACTAATTAGAATAGAGCAGTCTCGTTTTATGCAGTCTGCAGACTTTCAGTCAAACTGTGTACTGTCTTAGACAGACGCACTTGTGTTTAAAAAAACGACTTGTTGTTTTTATGACTAGTCTGACACGTACGGAAGTTGATCTATTCGTTAGTAATAAATAAAAAGTAATATGTTAATCGGTTCATGTATATTTCATTAATAATGTCTTGCTATTGGGCAATCGAATTGAAGGCATACAGAAATCGTGACTGAGCCAACGAAGTTGATGTATCCTTATTTGATTTTCTAACAGGGAGCACTTGTTGGTAGAAACACAAATACATCTACGGATTAAACAATAATTGATTGCGCGGGTGGTGGTAACAATTCTTTAAATAAAGTTTCCGAGCTTAAAGTAAACACCAATACCATTTTATTTAACCAGTCGTCGAACAGCATAACAAAGCTACCACCAGTTGCAACGCACTGACGCGTTTTGACCTCCCATGATCATCAACAGAGTACGACGGCAAACTGACTAGCGAGGATCGAACCGCGCGGGCGTTAGTAGCAATTCTTTAAATCAGGTTTGCGAGCTTGAAGTAAACACCTATCCCATTTTATTTGACCAGTCTTCAGGCAACGTATCAAAACTACCGTAAATCACACGTACTATCGCGTTTCGAAATTCCATGATCATCAACAGAGCACGAAGCTAACTGACTAGTGAGGATCAAACCGCAATTCATATATATGGAAAGCAAAATTAGATACGCGGCTCTCACATTTAGTAGTCTCGCATACATTGTACTTCATTGGAAATATCGGCTGCACAAATTCTATATAGTCACGAACATTAACGTCTACGGATTTCAACGTTGGTTATTCGTTGTTGGTGACCAACATTTGTTATGCTTCTTAAACAACGATGCTCAAATACTTGTGAACGTAGAAAATCATCAACTCTAAGAGACCAAGTTTCACTAACGTATAGTAAAACTGCGCGTACCGACGCATTGTAAACACACTTCTCCATAAATGACAAAAGTTCGAGAAAGCTACTGTATCTTTCGCAGTTCTCATTCTCACCTCGTCAGACATATTGCCTAAGTTATTGATGGAGCTCCCAAGATATGTAAACCTGTCAATTATGTTTAGATATTTATTTTGTAGTTGAAGAGTTGGAGTGATTGGTGGGTGATTCTATAAAAGTATCTTAAATTTAGAGGGTGTGAGAGACGGAACAACGTCTATTCAAGGTGGCCTGAGCAGCATCTCGATTGTCGAATAATAGTAAGATATCGTCTGCATAGTCAAGATTGACTAGTTTACCGCATAGGAGAACTTTAAAGCCTGCACCCTGAATTTGTGGAATTTTTTCCCCATAATTACATCGATTGCAAAATTCCGCGAAAAGGGAGAAAGTGAGCACCACTACTGATTGTAAAATTGTACGTTAATTCGTTGTAGACCTTAACGCGACCAGAAGTATTTGCGTACGGAGCGCGGATAATATTAATTTTTTTTCCAACAAAATATGAAATTAAAGATTGCAATCCACCGAGTCAAATGCACACTTGAAGTCTTGAAAGACGGCTATTGTGGGACGGGGATATAAATGTCTCCGTTCAAGAACTTGTCTTAACGTAAAAATATTATCTACACAACCTCGTTCTGAGCGGAATCTGGCCTGTTCTTCTCTAATGCGTGATTCACAATTGTGATACCACAATTGTTATCGCACGAATTACGATTACCTTTTTTGTAGATGATCGACTCATTCCAATTAAGTAGTACGGTCTCCTCATTCCATATAGTACGAAATAGTAGTAGAAATTATATCGCCACCATCCTTAAATAATCCCGAGGGCACATCATCCTGGCCTGCGGCTTTGTGACGTTTAAGAAATAGGATTGCATCGCGTACTTCTAACTCGGATGGTTCTTCGGGACAAACATTCCACACTGTCTCGGGAATCGGAACTGACGTGTGTGCCAAAGAAAAATTGATCTTTGAAGTGTTCAGCCCACCTATCAAGACGTCTTATTTTGTCGGTTATTGAATAGTTTTATTATCATTTATAGTTTCGCTAACTTTTAATTTTCTCAGAACTGTTGCGCGAATAAGTTGGATCAAACAGCGACTATTAGCTGACGACCTCAAATACGACATTTATCATGGTGAATATAAAAGGAGTAGTTTAGCGCATGTAAAATTTAAATAAATTTTCAGCCAGTCTAGTTTCGCTTAGTTGGTTTTATGTAATAGTAAGGGACAAAACGTAACACATCTATTTATCTAGTGTCATTCCAGATGATAAATGATATAGCTCAATGAAATATCGCTCTTGCTTCCTTTGCTTAATTCTAAGAATTTTGATATTTAGTGGAGCGATGAAGGATACTGATAAAGGGATCCAAAATATATCCTATGAACAAACAACGAACTTAGCCTGCGTCAGTCCCAACATAGATCAGGTCATTTTGTAGAATTCAGTTTTGCAATATTTTCATTCTTTAACTAGACTGTTTGTCAGTGCGTCACATTTTAAGCATACTGAATGAAAAAATGTTAACACTAAAAATAGCCGATCAAACTAGCTAGTGCAAAAGTAACGTGTCATCGTTACAAATAGTGGTAGCTATAGGTGAAATTGGAATGATAGGCAGTCAAAGTGCCCACAGACACGGCAATATAGAAATAAAAATCAAGTGCATATATAATTATGGTTCATGCAATATGTAACTTCCGTGGTGTTGGGAGCGGAACCAAATGGTACTTACATTTATTTACTGTTTGTTGCGAAGACCTAATATACATGCAATTGTGCATAAGTTGTTGTGCACCCAGTAACAAATTCATTCAAATAGAACCAGAATTATAAACCAAAGTTGGCATGAACGAGAGGTATATTCTAGTGTGCACATTCGTTTCGTGCTTACTGGCGACTCATCAATAGGAGCCGGTATATCGTCTAGTACCCACCATATATTTTGGTGAGGAATGTGGGACAATTGGACGGTACAATTGATGAATAGTATGCGTTTCGTTATTCTATGTTATATATATATATCTACAAAAAATTACACACGCACGCATATATATATATATATTAGGTCATTTTAGAAATTTTCCATTCCAGCCTGAATGTCAATAATGTCACGTTCACTTAGGTTTGTCTTGACTACGCAGAATTTTGCTCCTAAGGAGAGTAATTCTTTCTGGTGTTTTGACAAGATCACTTTTGAATAATTGTGATTCTCTCCAAATCATCCATTGTCTACAAATTCTCATGTATGTGCGATAGCACATATATCGGACGTACTAAGAAGCAATTGATAAGCAGAATCCAGCAACATTTGCCACAGAAATTGATTAACAAAGGCTTTGCACCGTCAGGAAAATCAGCTATTTCCGATCATATATTGGCAACGGGGCACCCTGTCAATTCGACCAATTTCACAATTCTACATAAAGCAAAATCAGAAAAATTATTATTTATCTATGAAGCCCTTTACATAAAACAACAAGCACCTGACCTTATTATTCAAAAGTTTCATCAACATGATATTCTTATCGACTGGCCAAGAATAACAAAATTTAACAACAATCTACTAGTATCCAGCCAAGAACAAACAGGCCCTCGACTAGAATTAACAAACATACAATCGGATTGGCAACAAACTGAAGTGGAAATAATAGAGGCGCATACGATGACAGAAGTCTCCAAACAATGTGAGCGTTTAACACTGCAATCCACACTGGCGCTGTTACCATGTGGAAATTATAAATTTGCGCAACAAGGTGAAACGATAAACTACACTGGGAAAAATAGCACTCGTACATGTAACAGTGAACAATGCGCACAAATGGTTAATTTTCAAGACATTAAAACCATAATGACCAGATCTCAGACATCACTTTGCAATAGTGTAAGAATGACCTGTACAGGCAAACTCGCATACACACAAACACAAACGCATACACACTTACTAACTAGCCAAAACAAGAAACAGAAGTATAAAAGAGTCAGATTTGTTATCACTAGCATAATCAATTGAAAACCCAAAATGTATAAATATGTATGATTGTATAAGAGATGATTAGTATTCACGAAATAAATGGCCTTTATCCACTTTGTTATTTGTGTTTTCCTAATTATAAGAATATATATATATATATATATATATATATATATATATATATATATATAAATGTTCTGTTGTCTGAAAGAAAATATCATATTAATTTATTTCCTGCAAATATTACACATCCTCAGTTAATTTTTTACTTGACTTTTTATGGCTCGGTTTAAGGATTACTTTAACTGCCTACAGTTTGTTTACGTTGCAATATTACTTGTTTTATCTGTTTTCAAATTAATACTAGTTTTTGTCTGTCAGAAAGAGTCGCGTATATTTTTCCACTGAAAGGAGAGATGTTTGATTGCATTTTATTTGCTTTTAACAACTATTTATTCTCTTGCCGGTCTGTTTTACAGTCGGTCCTTCTGACTGACTACCTGACCGCTTCGAATTCTTTAATTGGATAGAAACCTGTAACAGCTTGTGCGCAGACAAATTTCAATCTTGCTGTCTTGTGATTATGCAAAAAACCAATCATTATTGATTGATGAAATACATGCTAGAACTGTTAAGCATGTAATATATATACTTTCCTTCGCTGCTAGATTTTTTTCAATTTATTTAATGATTGAGATGATATTTTGACAAAAACTGATATTGTCTATTTAATTTTGTACAATTAGGCACGCAATGTCTAAAGAAAAATCATTAAATTGATGCGTGATTAGTGTATGTGGTTTTGACTTGCAATATTTCCCTAAAATTATCATTAAATTAAATTGTGTAGCATAATTCAACTTATTAATAGGCCCATCTATTTTGTAAGAGCTTTCATTTAAAGCGTTTTAGAAGTAAATTCAGGTTTAGTTATTGCGACAGTTGGCATGGACAAAACGTAGGGAGTACGTGTATTTATACAGATTGATACATATGTATGTTCATGCAGACATGCATACAGGCATACACAAGCAAAGATGTAGATCTTGTACAAGGTAAGTTCAAGAAGCCGCTATTACAATAAGGAAATACTAACTAGGACTCTCAATTAGACCATGCTTGATTCTACACCCACAGATTTTTGCCCATCGGAGTCTCTTTTTGTTAATGAGGCTACCGGACGAATTGTTCAAAAAAAATCTGTTATGATAATAATAAATAATTTACATGTTGAGTTTCACATATTTTTTAAAAAGAAAGTTGAAAACACCGAACGTTGTCAGCAGTATTACTTCCACCTTTAATAGATGGTCAATACGACCGCTTTTTCCACTCATATAGGATGCTTCCTCATTTCGGAATTCAGCAAAAAGCTTGTTCTCTTCCTTTTGAACTTCGTTACCTCTTGACCAAAAAAGGCGGAATAGAGGCTATCAGTTCCGATGGTACTGCCGTTACTCATGGGATTGCAAGTCTCTGTCACTTTATCAAGAAGGGGAAATTCGATGGTCATCTCATAACAAGATAGTATTGCCACTTCATTGCTAACTATGCTCTTTCCAATACGTGGCGGATGACACAGATTTTGTAATCTTTTATGAGATGAGAACGTGCTCATTGGACAAAATCACCATTGCTGCCTGATCAAGGAATACATTTATAAAAGGTTGTAACATTGTTGCCAGTTACAAATCATTAACAGTGTTAAGACATTATCGGTACTCGTCGAAAGCGTGGCTGCTGAAAACTCGGCGAAGGTTGCTGACCAGGCTACGATCTCTTAATTTCATGGCAGATGCCATGGGTTGGTATAAATAGTAAACAAATTTTCAATCTTTACTGCCAGAAGACGGTTCGAGGCTTAGCCAATTTCGACGCTCATGACGTAGCACGCATTGCTTGCTACATTATTGAATGTAGTTATCCATTAGTCCAGCAGAGGAACAAGTGTCTCGAATTGATCGCTGCCCGCTGGAATCTAGTTTCAATGCATGGATATTAGAATGAAATAAGGGTCGTCGTGAGGAGTGGCATTTTAATCGTACCTGGTAGCCAAACTGTGCTGCAATCCATTGATTGATTCAATGCAGCCTTCGTTGTGCAATCGTAGGACAACCATCGTCTGCTTATCGGAATGTGGTCGATCTGAATACGATGGGATTTCACCCTTCGGCCTGCAGGAGTTGCATTTCTGCGCCTTATGACAAGCTAAAAGAAAAGATATCACGCATTATATCTTTTTCATAGTTATTATAAATTGATTTCCATCTTACTTCATCTGTGCTTCCTGCGCAATCTAGGTATAGTTTGATGTTGGGATCACTAAAAATTACTAGGACGTCCAAACGCCGCTCAACAACCTGCGTCAAACTCGACAGTTTGCCTGTATAAACAGCGTGGAACGTCAACCTCGACTACCTATCTGAGTTTTACGATGAATTTTAATGAAAAAATTTTAACACACCAATCTGTTCTGCACCTTATTTGTATAGCCATTTTGTGCTATTTTACTTTAAATATAAAATCAACTGTTTGAGACTCATTTTAAGAATTGACAAACTTTTATTCCATTTTTGAATTGAAGAATCTAATGAGCAAAAGTTATTTAATAGATGTCTCAGTCAGTTGATTGGTTAATTGCTAGCGACTCGTTAGTAGGAGCCGGTACTTCGCCCTATAC